>CAKNXH010058148.1:40060-70331 GCA_932178445.1 Andricus quercusramuli | reverse complement strand
AATTTTTCATCATACCTCAATCGAAAATTCGACTTTCGATGCCTGTGGAGCGGGTCGAAAATCGAATTTTCAACCCTAGGGAAGAAAGTGACAGATAAATGCAAATGGCGTCGCCATTTGCATTGATCTGTCACTTTCTTCCCTAGGGTTGAAAATTCGATTGTCGACCCGCTCCACAGTCATCTCAAGTCGAGTTTTCGATTATCGATATGATGAAAAATTGTATGCATGACTCGGGCCGAGGCAACGCTTTCACTCGTGTGATATCAGCCCTCGCTTCGCTCGGGCAGCTAACTTCACACTCGTGAAATCGTTGCCTTTCGACCCTCGTCACGCAATATACTATTTTTTTAAATTGTTCAAACAATATATTTAAGCTTGTCAGTTACTTTAAACCTGATTATGATGTATGATTCTGCAACAAAATTACATAAAGTCCATGTGTTGGATAATTTTTTTATCCACCCCATTTGTTATGTACGTATCACAAGTAAATGCTAAGAAGAGTATCGTACTATGCAATAAAATTGTTCATTTGTACTACAAAATAAATTGAATGGACAAACAAATTATTCAACACATTAACTCATATTGTCATTTTTTTCCAGAGAATTGAATGACGTATTCACTTTTTCCGTAACCCACACATTTGAGCAAATCATTTAAACAATTAGAAACTTCTTTGTTATGCAACAATCTGATACACTGGATAATTCGTTTAAATAAATTTTGTATAACAATAAAGTAGAGTCTTGGATACAGTTTTGATGTGCTTTAAATCTATTCTTTTAACGGAAAGCACATGATGAATTAAAACATAATTTTCTAGTTTACGTAGCTGATAACGAAGCAGGTTTATATTAAATAACAAATAATTTGCGGGACATAGATACCTTAATTATCCCTGATTACAATTACTTAATTCTTTTGTACAATTTTTGAAGTTGAAATTGGACTTTTGGCCACTCAACATTCCTCTTCACGATTATCTATAGAATACAAATAAGTAATTAATTTTTAAATATCACCCCCAAAAGTGAAAAATGGGGTTTGGCGAGTTTCTGGTGCTAATTATGATTTGTTTGCGGTTTTTTGTATACAAATTAATTCTAATACATAAAATACTACTTTCTACCGATAACTGAATTTTCACATAAATTGTCCAAAGAGTTTATTATTGTTTTTAGCAATTTTCTCTTAGAATAGTCAGAAAGTCGCGATTTCTCCAAAATTTTCAACTTATTTTCAACTTATCAGTTAAAGCGAGAAAGAAATTAATTAAATTTAACAGAAATAATGGTTTTAACAAAACAAATAAGAATTTATTGTTATTTGTAATAATTTTCTCTTAGAATAATGCTAGAAAGTCTCAGTTTTTTCTAAACTTGTCCATTCCTTGTCCAGTTTTTAACTAGACCGAGGTGAAAATTGATGCAATAAAAAAAATGTCCCAACAAATCATTATTGTTTATAACTATCTTCTCCTATAGCAATGCTAGATAGTTGCCCCTTTTTCTGAAATTTTGAACTTTTTGTCAAATTTTCACTTCGAGATACTTAATAATTGATTCAAGTCAACCAAAATAATTGTATGGATTCTGTGATATCTTATTATTTTGAATCAATAAATAAATTAAATTAAGTAAATTATATTATCTTTCAATAATGCTAGGAAGCTGCTTTTTTCTGAAATGTTCAAGTTTTTATCCACTTATCACTTAGAGCGAGGTAAAATTAATAATTTCAATCAATAATAATTGTTTAAAAAAACTGTTATTCTTTGTAACTGAAAGATTAGTAACTTGTATTCTAAGAGAAAATTGATGGAAAAAATAATGAATTATTGAAATAACTTAATGTACATAAATATCTAAATATTATTAGAAAGTAATACTTTATGTATTAAAAAACCCGCAAAAGAATCGTGATTAGCACCAAAAACTCACACAAAAAAACCTTTTTGAGAAACTCAACAAAAATGTTGAGTTTAAATTCGATTCACCTAATATTCATGATTCGGAATAAAATTTACAACGACGAATTTTTCCTTATGAGAAATACGTGTTAAACTCCATGGGGCTTACAGAACCTCTATATATAATTTTATTAAAAAAGAACGCATTAATCTTTTTGTGGATTTGAACAAATATGGGGGCGATATGCATGAAAATGGGAAGAAAAAAAATGTTGTACCACCCTACTGTGTATCGATTCATAATTATGTACAGCATATCATCTAATTTACAAATTTACGCCATGGAAAGTAGTATTTTAAAATGTTGAATATTTGAATAAACTTTCTCACTCGATATACTGTATATACAATAATAATTTTAAATCGTCTTCATCTCTTTTGCACTCTTCATTCTGAGACTTACTTTATTTGATATACAGACAAGTATTTATATATTTAGACCATTTTTTTATTCTGGATTTTTCCTCTAATAAATAAATTGTATGGATTCAGTTTTATATCTAACATACATTTTTTGATTCAAATAAAGTAATAAGTGCAGATTGACGATAAATAAATATTTCTACAAGCTTAAATACAAGGCACGTAAAAATAGTGAATCTCAAATATTTACAAAAGTCAAACTTCATATAATAAATTCTCAAATACTTAATAATCAAGTAATAAATACGATGAAACTAATTATCTAATTAACTAATGAAAATGAAAAATTATCTGTAATAAATTTACAATAACAGCCTCTTATCATTACAATTAAAATTTTACGTATTTTCCGTTGACTAAGTGTAAAATAAATATCAAATCTTACTGAAATTATATTAATGAAGAGAGCATCGTTTCCTTTCATCTGGAAGTAATCCACCTCCAAATTTGTTTAAAACAGAACATAAACATTTTAGAAAAATTCCGAAATTCGGGTTGAAGTTTATTTTGGAATGATAATTCAATCTAAATTGTCACAATTTTCAGTCTTGTTTTTCAAAAACACTAAGATCTTTCCTCCTTATTTACACTTTTATGTGAATTAATAGTGACATATTAAGACCTAAAAATAATTTTTTGTGAATTTTAAAGGAGGTGGGCTAATAACAGATTTCTCATAAATTATTATGATGATATAAATATAATTATATTACAATTCTTACTCTAATGACTTAAGTAGATTCATAAATGCAAAGTAACACAGGAAATGCTCGAGGAAAATTTTCTGCAAACATACCTGACTATAAAAAATGTCGAAAACTCGTAAAAAAATGAGTATGTAGAAAAATTCTTGATATTTTGTAAACTGAATACTGCATCAACATTTCGTTGTAATTTTAAGAACGATTCTTTTGTTTATGGTCTTTGGTACCTTATTTCTTCCCCCTGAAAGGAAATTGCATCGGTCCTTCGAAAAATATTCCATTCTTATCTTTATTTCTAAAAAGAAGTATTTTCTGCATTTGGGCGTGGATGGTTGGCTCGCTTATACAAAAATGTAAAACTTGACAAATATAGCACCTGCTAATTTCAGATCAATGCTTGAAAACGTTTGTACGAACTCGATGAGTTAACTACTAGAACCGTTAAAATACACCAAAATTCAAAAAATGAAAAACTCAAAAGGTTTCAAAAGCACTCAAAATAATTGAAAGAATTTGAGAGAATTCAAAGAGTTTCAAAGAATCAAAAGAATTACAAAATTTAAGGGAATTTTAAGGGAATCTAAAAAATACAAAAAATCTAAGGGAATTCAAAAGAATTCAAAGAATTCCAGGGAATTCAAATCATTTCAGGTAATTTGAAGAATTCAAGAAAATTTAAGGAATTCAAGAAGATTCAAAGAATTCAAGAAGATTCAAGGAATTCAAGTAAATTCAAGAGAATTCAAGGATTCAAGACAATTTAAGGGAATTCAAAGAATTGAAGAATGGCAGGGTATTCAAAAAACTCAATAGAATACAAGGAATTTAAGGAATTTAATGAGCTTGAAGAATTCAAGAAATTTAATGCATTCGAGGTATTCGAAGAATTCAAGGAATTCAAAGAATTGAAGGAATTGAAATAATTTAAGAAATTTAAAGAATTCAAATGATTCAAGGAATTCAAAGAAATTCAAAGAATTCAAGGGAATTGAAGGAATTCAAGGGAATTGAAGGAATTCAAGATAATTCAAGAGAAATCAAAGTATATAAAGAGTTCTGAGGATTCCAGAGAATTAAAAGAATTCAAAAGAGTATAAAATAATTCAAGTTGAATCCAAGAGAATTCAAAATAATTCAAAATAATTCATGTGTAATCCAAGAGAATTCAAAAGAATTCAAAATAATTCGGAAGCAAGTTGACATCTTAATTCATCAGTGGTTAACCCCTCGTACGAACTTGACTTACTTCACTAGAGTACTTTACATCGAATGACGAATTTTCGAGATTAGTAAACAGCGTTTGGAAGCTTCTTTTCCAGGATTATAAAAATGAGGGTTTAAATCTAGACTTCTAGCTAAAGATTTGCTTCTAGAGTAGAAATTTAGCTGAAAAAACGTTTATGGAACATCATAATGAATTAGATTTGAATTTCCTAAGATCGCTTTGACCTTTCAGGTAAATATCAATCCTTCCTTTAAAATTAGCAATAGGAACACTGTTGAGCACTCGCGTGTTTTCTATTCCAACAGCAGCAGTCTTAGAGTTCTTCACTGATGAGAAGTTAAAGATTTAGGATTCCGTTTTCTCGGTCGTTAGGGCATTTTCCTCGTCTTGTTGCTCGCTCATTTCAGCTGCGGAGGGAATAGTGGCAAGAAGTCTGACAGCAAGTCTTCCGGGAGAACCAGGTGGATCTGGTTCCTGGATAGCGAGTTGCCTCGTCAGTCTGGGTTTGGGTCTGGGGGGTCTTGGCGTCGTTCTGGAATTCATTTCAAGGGAAGCACTGGATCGAGACATTCTCCAGGTACTGGTACTGGCTGTTGTTCCAGATCCGGACGAATCGTTCCGAGAGGAACTGAGATTAGAATCCTGGGAGGGCTTCCTTGTAATCAACCACGATGATGCTCGTCTCTTTGGATCCAGTAGCCTAGGTAGGAAAAGATAACGAAGTTATTAGTAAAAATCTGCGATTGATGAGTTGAATTTTGCGACTCAGGGAGAGAATTAGAGGATTTTTGGGTCTAAAGGAGTTTCTTACTTAGAATTGGTAGAAATATTGTTGCGGGGTACTACGAGAGAAATTACGATAGGAACTGTCGATTTTGGTGGACATGCTGTTAGAAAGAGTTTCTATTCTTATGTAGGAAAGAATATCCACAATGTTGTATGGTGATATTCTATAGAAATTCCACGAAGAGAGAGCAGAAATATTGATTTTACGGAAAAACTATATATACATGAAAATATATTGAGTAGGTTCTATGAGTTTCTTCGGAATATCAACATTTTTTAAACGTAACATTTATTGTAGGGTGTCCTTGAGTATCTAAATAGGACTTCCTTGTTTGGTCTGTATTGAATTTTTTATCTTGGATATCAAAAGAAAGGTCTTGATATTGTTACTAGGGTGTTTGTTAAATGATGTTGTTAGGGAAATTTGTAGGATCCATTGCTAAGCATATTGTCATAGAGGGTTTCGCAAAACTGTTTTTAGGAGTTCTTTTAAGAAATCACAAGATTTTCTGGCTGGGGAGGTTCAAACTGGTGATTTAAAAAAATAATGAACTCATTATGAAGGCTTTGTAGTATACTTCTTAGGCTTTGGTTGGTAAGGATTAAATTATAGATGAATTCAAGAAAGGATGTTGAAGTTCGTCACTAAGTAAGTTGTGGAATATGGATTCTTTCTTCAGGTTATTGGTTAATAGTACCAATCCAGCAAGTTGCTGAAATTGCTGGTTACTTACATTTTAGTTGAAAGTGGTGTTGTCATTAACGGTTCCGAAAAAGATTTTTAAGTACATCTCAAGAATGTTGTTAGATGTTTCTACCAAGAATTTTATAGACGTTCCTTAATATTGATCACATGAAGACTGTTTTAAAAATTGTATACGGTGCTAGGATGGTTGCTGTGTTCTAGGAATTATTTTAATGAGGTTCTTATTGTTTTCAATTCTATGTTTCTAAAAAAGTTTTTTCGTGAGTTTGTTAGTCGTTACAGATAAGTGTTTAGTATCATTTTCTATGTTTAGAAAGTCTTAATTCATCATTGATAGTTGCTAGAGACAAGCTTAATATTCTTTGTTCTGGAAGTTATTATTGGTAGATTTGTAAGAGGTTCTTAGGGAGATTGTGAGATGCTCTTGATAAAAAAATTCTTTTATTACCTTAGTAACCACATCTTTTTTTGAAATTGTTTTTCGGTTACTACAGATTGTTAGTTTCTACTTCTGGGAAAGGTTATCAGGTAGATGTTCCATAAGGATTTCCATAAAGAGTTTGTTAGTGATAATGAAAGTTATAACTAATAATTTCTAAGAACAGTTGTTAAGGGAACGTTCACATATTATGTATTCAAAAAAAGGAGACGGGGGTCAATTTCTGTTACACCCATGTGAAGTTTTATAAACTTACTCTACAGAAGAAGCGTTACATAGGGAACAGGAGGAGGCTAACAATTGACAGAAAACTATGCGAATGCTCCCTAAGATGGTTGAAATTTGTAGGATCTGTTATCAGGGTTTACCAGAGAGATTGTGAAAGACAATTGCTGATAAAATTATTGGATGTTTTTTCGGAAGTTTTGTTGTTTACTAGAGAAGATGTGACTATTCGTTGCAGGGGACGATTGAATTCAGTAATGTTAGAGCCTTTGCTAGTTGTGTTGTCTTGGACGTGATTCCTAGGATTTTTTTGAAGGCCTTTCTTTGAGAAGTTGTTATTGATGATTGCTATGGAAATTGATAAGGTTGTTGTTTGGGAGGCTGTTAGTATCCATTGCTGAGGACTGTGATTAATTGAATCGCTTAAAATTCTAGAAATGTTCTTAGATGCCTTCACTAGGAATGTCGTTCAACTAAATTGAAAAGGTGGTTGTTATTTATGACTACAAAGCAAGTTGTTAGTGTCCATAGTTAAGAATCTATTGGAGCTTGGTATATTTCTTAAGATCTGTTTCTACAAGCTATGCAAAGATCTGTTACTAGGGTTGCTTTTTGGGTCCGTACCTAAGTCAAATTGTTAGAAGTTGTCATGACGGTGTTTGTTGCGGGTTATTCTTTGAAGTTTGATACTGATGGTTCCTATGGAGTTTATTAAGTTCCGTTGCTAAGAAGTTTGTTAATTTTCCTTGCTAAGAAGTTCGTAAAGTTCCCCTGTTAAGAAGTTAGTTGGCGTCCGTTGCTATCTACATTTTACTGACGTTTTCAAAGAAGTTTGTTAGACATCGTTCCTAAGAAGATTGTTATCGCACGTTACTAAGGATTTTCTCAAATCCCATTATATTGAGGAAAAAAAATCTTACCTCAGAGGAATTCCACAGTGATGAGCCTGCCTCCACGAATCAGATCTCGAAGATGAGAAGTTCTCGCTCGACGAAACCGAACAAGCTCTCTTATGTTGCTTCTGCTGTATCTCTGCAATCTGATAAGCATACTGATCACTTCGAACGTGCCGTTGTCTCTGATCCCTAGCACAGGGGAATAAAAGCTTTGCGCCCCACCATCTGGTAGCACATTGTGTATTATCCAAAAGCCTAGCATTGCAAGCACACTGCGGTTGGTTTTCCCTAGAAGATCTATCCACAAGGCTATTCGTATTAGCTGGAGTCTGACGATTGCTGAAATTCGAGCTGTGTCTACACCTCCCAATTCCTCTCGTGACTCTCGACTCCTCTATAGCCTTGCATATCAGCACGCAATCCTTCTTAAACTGTTTTGTGAGGATAGCATAGAGGAAGGGATTGCAGCAGGAATTAAGTGGGAGTACGAAAACAGCAAAGACCTTGGCCTGTTCCAGTGAGACAAGCTGAAGCCCAAATGCTGCCGTGAGGGAGAAAAATGCGATTGGGGACCAGCAAAGAAAGTCTGTAAAGACCAGAAGAGCCATTCTCTTAGCTATCCTCGAATCATTCGAGTTCCAGGCCTGGGAACCGCGAATTGCACAATACATTTTCAGGTAACAGCCCATCAAGATCAGGAAGGCGACTCCGTTGATCAGCATCAGGAATACAACGTAACTGAGAGATACGGTTCCAGTTGTTTCAAATGGAAGGCATATGGCGAATTTTCTGTAGTCGGATATGCCCAGCAAAGGGAGAGTTGCCATCGAAAGGGCAAACCCCCAACCGATTGTCATGATGTAGCCTGCATGCTTTAAAGAAAGACGTTTGTTCAGATGCATTGCATGGGTGATTGCGTAGTTCCTCTCAAGGGTTATGACAGCCAGGGTGTAGACACTTAATTCTGAACTGAGGACTCCTAAGAATCCTGCGAGTTGGCAACCTGCAGACATCTGCCAGGGAATGGCGTATTTCCTAAATTCTCCAAGAGTTGAGGCGTCAATAACAGCCAGTAGACCAAGGTAGATTCCCATGAAGAAATCGGCAGCTGCTAAGTTGCAAACCAAGAATCTGGGGACATCCATCTTGCTCCTCGAAAATATTAACACGAAGACAACTGTTCCGTTTCCAAGCATGGCGAGAAGAAAAACAATCCAGACACCACATCTTAAAGTCCACCAGTCGAACAAATCTTCACAGGGTAGAAAAGGACCTACAAAATAAATGGTATTAGAAAAGCGAATTCATATTGCTTGGATTTTAAAAAAATGTACAAACCAGGTTCGGGTAAACATTGTATACGAGAGTGTGAGGGTTGGCCTGAGAGGGTTGTTCTTCCATCATGTTCCTCGAAGTAATCATCAACGTAGGATGGCAAGTTTCCAGGGTATGTAAAATCTGAACCAAAGTTATCCAGAAGTTCATTTATTTGATTTCCAAATTTGCTGCTCAAGTTATCTAGAAAATTGTATCACTTCAGTGCTGCAAAATCTCGGTCATTTTAAAAAAAGATTTGTAAGTTTGATGAACATCATATCTTCACTTCGGAAAACAAAACAAGGAATGTCTTCTCTTTAAGTCCGAGTATTTGGAATTCTCAAAATAATAGTTTCTATTTTTAGTAGTGGGTTATTTGCAGCATTTAAGTGTTTAGAAGTGAAAGCAAGCATTCTTAGTTTAGATATATAATTTAGCTAATGAGTATCTAGGACTATAAATCAAAAAAGGGCGACAGAAAATAGAAAAGCACATTCATTGTTTCGAAATAGTTTATTGTGCATCTTTTAATAAGCATTCCTAAAAAGCAGTTATAATTTGTTCTTACTAATTCTAAAATTACTCACGGAGTTGTGGCCAAACATCGGATAAACTCGAGTTCCAAAGACCGATGTCAAATTCGTTATCAGTGGGGAACAAAACTGATTCTTCTACAGGGACTTTAGTTGCGCTCTCTTCTAAACCTAAGGATAAAAATGAGCAACAATGATAGGCGTAAGACAAAATCATAGTCTTTACTCTGGGAAATTTTTCCGGAGATGGAAATTCTCTTAAGGCCGGATTATTGAAGGTTTTTAAATGCAACAGTCCTGAGAGACCTGTTATTGGCAATGTTGGAAATATATTGTTCCCCAGATTTCTGCAAAAGTTAAATTAAGTTATATATTGGATTTTTTGGAAAATACGTCTCACACTAAAAGGAAAGCAAACTCACAAATCTTCTAAATTTTTTATTTCTCTAAATGCATCCTGATCAATATAGTCGATAAGATTGCTCTCTAGATCTCTGAAAAAAGGAAATATAAATATATCAAAGAAATGAAGAGGAAAACTTTTTATCTTTTGTTCTTTAAACTTGAAAACTTACAAAACTTGCAGTCGAGACAAGCCCCAGAAAGCGTCTTGTGGAATACTTTGTATATTGTTATTCGATAAGAGCAAATCGTGGAGACCACCTAGTCCTTCGAAAGGTTTTCCTGATAAAGAGGATATCATGTTGCTTGTCAGATCTCTGAAAGAATTAATTTTATTGTGAAAGGAATTTTTGCGAGTTATATATTTGAAAAATATATTTAAATTGGTGAAATTTTTGAAGAAATAAAGATGAAGATAAAATAAAAAATATATCTCACATACTTACAAAACCCGGAGGTCATGGCAGCTTTTTAAGTTTGGTATGGCAGTCAAGCGATTTGATTTCATGTCTCTGAAAAGATAGAGATCAAAGTCTCCTTATTACTTATTATAACGTACATTACTTATTTTTTATTATACAATAAGGGTTCATAACTTTCAATTTAAAAAAAGTTGCAAGCATTAGTGAATGATGAATGTTATCACTAAAAGTCTTTCTAAACTACAAAATTCAAAATTTAAAATATTTATAATTGAACAATTCAAAAACAGAAATGGTAAACGTCCAAAATTGAGCACATTTTGAAATTGAGGACTTTTAGTTTCAAGCCTTTTAAATTAAAAACGGTTTATGTTAAATTCAGAAGATTGAAACACAGTTGACAAATTTGGACCTTCAGATATGAAACATTTCAAGATTACGAAATAGAAAAATGGATTTGACAGAATTTTAAATTAAATTTGTTTTAGAATTTCATTATTGAACAATCAGAACTTAAACAAATTATTTCAAGCTTCAAATTCAAATTCTTGAATTGAGAAACTTTCAAAACGGAACATTTTTAAGATGTACTAAAATTTTACAGCAAAAAATATTCTAAGGTCTCAATATGGATTAAATTTAAATATAAATAGGTATGCTGACACTTACGAAATAACTTGGTTGTTTTTAATTTCCACTGCGTTCAAATTCAAGTTGACGAATTTAGAACAATTATTCAATTAATCAAATGATACAATTTTCAATTAAAAAATGGTCAATTTTCTTAATTTAGAACATGAAATGACTCAATTTTTCAGTATAAGAAAAGTTTTCAATTAAACATAGTGCCATTTTTAAGGCGCTTAAATTCGAATTTTGAATGTATTAAGTTTTCAAAACTTAAAAATGTGGGACTGTTCGAATTTTTCAATGATTTTAAATATATTAGGCCGTGGCTACGTGTATATTGAAATTTCGGTACAATTAGCTGGATTTTTTCGGTACGAATAGGGGGAGCTGGAAAAGGGGCTATTTGTACCGAAATTTTGGTACGAATAGCCGAATTTTTGTGTAGACACACCCATATTTGTACTGAAATTTCGGTACACGTAGACACTGCTGATATATCATACTTAATTTTTGTTTAATTTGTATTTGTAATTTTTAAATTCCAAAGATCCGAGGAATTATTGCAAAGATTGAATTGAGAAATTTGAGGTTTTATATAAGGTGAGATATCAAATAATTCAAAAAAGTACAAGTGACAAAAATTTAGATTCAGATTATGTTAAGTATTCTCTTCTGGCAAAATATATTTCGAATCTTGAATTAAAAATTTTTTAATTTTCAATGCTTACATTGAAATTTGTTTAATTTGGAAACTAAATTTTTTTAAACTATTCCGGCTTGATTCTTTACTTTCAAAATTATTCCATTTACAGAATATAAGAAATGTTTAGCTTTAAGATACATTAAAAATAGTTCGTGTTGAATGTCGAATATTTTTAATTTAGATACGTTTTATTTTAAATCCATAAATATTGAAAATGATTGAAAGTGATTTAAATCAACTTTCAAGTGTTTTACACTTATTTAAAAGTTTAATTCTAAGAATATAAATCACAAAAAGTTAAATTGTGTTAAAAATATTTTAAATTAGAGTTTGTCTCATTTTATATGCATAGATCTCATTGCAAATAACTGTAAGTGGTTTTTAAGTGATTTAAACTGCTTTACAAATTATATAAATTGCAAAGAATTGAACATTTTAATTCAAAAAGTTATCTCGCAAATATTAGTCTGAATGAAAAATTGCTTGTAAACTTACAAACTTTTGAGTTTCGGGCACTTTTGGCAAAGGTCCTCGGGAACTCGTCTGAGGTGGGCTCGATCGAGTCTCAGCACTTCCAAGGCACCTGTCTCATTCAAAACAGGGAATTCCATCAATTCCTTTACGTTGGAAAGAATCCTAAAAAAATTAGAATTATGAGTCAAGTCTATTTTCAACTCTCAATGTCGAGATGTCTCTTGCTTACAGTTTTCGAAGCCTCGACAAATTCTGAAAAGCGTTTTCGTGAATTTCTCGTATGGGATTACCACGGAAATCGAGAGTTTGCAGGTACTGAGTCTTTTGCAAAGAATTCGCTTCAAGTTTCTGTATCCTATTGTTCGACAATGATCTGAAAAGTTAATGATTTAAATACAAAAGTCTTATATTTTTTGACTGAATCACTAGCAAAACACGCGCGCTATAGCGCGCGGGAAACATTCCTTTGCCAATTAATAATATGCAAATAATATAAAACCAAGATTACTATGATTACAGTTTTTAATTGTACGATTTAATCCCTTAGAAAAATGAATTTCAAGGCATGGTTTTATTTTTCATGCAAACATTTTCAATTTTTTACAGATAAGTGTGGAAAGGGTTTTGGCAAACTAGAAAGCTACCTCAAAAATATCCAGTTCTTCAGTTTTTAGGCATTTTTCAATTGTGAAGAATGTACATTAAAAGTTATTGTACAGTAGGGTGGTGCAGCATTTTTTTTCTTACAATTTTCATGTATATCGACCCCAAATTTGATCGAGTTCACAAAAAATAAATGCGTTCAAAAAATGATATTCAGGGGTCCCGCAAGCCCCATGATTAGCCATAGAATACGAATCAGAAATTACAATTGAAACATCATCACCATAAGTCTGTTTTATCGGGTCCCAAAAGAACCCCATATATGAAAAATTGGGTTCTGTGAGTTTTTGTCCCTAATTATAATTTTTTTGCAGTTTTTTTTCAATACAAATTGTTTCTCATACATAGAATACTACTCTCTATTGTAATTATATGTTTATATGAATTGCTTATTAATTCATTATTGTTTGTAGCAATTTTCTCTTAAAATAGAGTTAGAAAGTCTCTGGATTTTCCAAACTTCTCAACTTGTTTTCAACTTTTCAGTTAGAGCGATGTAATAATCAATTATATTTAACAAAAATAATTGTTTACACCATGTATTATTATTTACAACAATATCCCATTAGAAAAATCTCAGAAAGTTGCAGTCTTTTCTAAGTCTTCCAACTTTTGTTCAATTTTTTATTTGAGTGGGGTAATAATTAATTTCAGTGAACGAATATAACTGGTTAAGCAATTTCTTATTATTTTTAATAATATTCTCTTTGAATAATGCTAGAAAGCTGCGGTTTTTCCTGAAATATTCAACTTCTGGTCCACTTTTCAATTTAAGAAATGTAATAATCAATACAATTTAACAAAAATAATTGTTTAGGGAAATTATTATTGTTTATAAACATCTTAGTAATACTAGATAGTTGCGGTTTTTGATAAAATATTCAACTTTTTGTCCACTTCTCATTTGGAGCGAGGTGAAAATTATTTAAATTAAACGAATTATTATTATTTATAACTATCTTCCCCTATAGTAATGCTAGATGGTTGTGCCTTTTTCAAAAATTTTCCACTTTTTGTCAACTTTTCACCTAGAGCGAGGTAATATTTGTTGAAATTCAACAAATATGATTGTTTAAGCAAAATATCATTGTTCATAACTATCTTCTCCTGTATCAATGCTAGATATTTGCAGTTTTTCTGAAATATTAACTCTTTGTCCGCTTTTTACTCAGTGAAATGATAATTATTGCAAGTTTACGAACATAATTGTTAAAACAATTTATTGTTTTTGATAACTATTTTCTCTTAGAGTAATGCTAGAAAGTTGCGATTTTTTCTGAAAATTTCAGATTTTCTTTGACTTCTTAGCTGGAAACAAATAATAAATAATAATATTAATAATGATTCTTTGAAGAAGGTCTACAGTAACTACTTCAAGGAAATTTTTTATTTAATATCATCCATATACAAAATCTGAAGAATATTACAAATATCTGTTTTATTACACAAAAATATATTTACAAAAGTGAAAGAGGTTGTTTAAAAAAGAATTCCCCCAATGTTTCTTTATTTTTTGTCCATAACTAAGTAGCCAAAGCAAAGTTTAAAATTTCAGAAAAGACCGCAACTTTCTAGTAATTATCTAACAGAAGATAGTTATAAGCAACAATACATCGCCTAAATTATTAGGTTTGTTAACGTATATTAATCATTATTTTACTATGAGTGAAAAGTGGAAAAAATAGTCTCGAGTCCCCTGATATTGACGATTCTGAATAAAATTTACAAAAATTCCTTTTTTCTAATGGGAAATACGTGCTAAACTTGTGGAACCTCTAAATATCATGAAAATACGGTTTTTTTTTTGTAAATTTGAACAAATTTAGAGGCGATATGCAAGAAAATTTGAAAAAAATCCAATGCATTTTCGTATCACCCTATTATACAGTAAAGCAGTTAAATTTCAAATATATATCAGTATAAAATTAGTAACTTCGATTGTTACATTCCTTTGAATTCATTTTCATTCTTTAAATTCCGCGTATTCTATTTCAGTCTTTTGAATTGCTTGGGATGCTTTCAAACTCCTTGAAATCCTTCTAAATTCTCTTAACTTCTTTGAAATTTTCTGAATTCCTTCGAATCCCCGTATAGATCAAAATTATCTGAATTCTATTAATCACCTGAATTCCTTGAATTCATCAAGTCAAAGGATTATGAATAGAATCCTTAATTCTGTCATTTTATAAACATTTGGTGTAGAAATTTAGAACAGAATTGCTGCTTTTATTATTAAAGAATTATTTACATTTAAAACTATATCTTTGAGAAATAAATTTTTAGAATTAAAATTCCTCATTTCAAAATAATAGCGATTTACAAAATTCAAGAAAATTCAACAGAACAAACTGAATACAGACAATATTAAAGTCATATTTATGTAGTATTCAATCAATCAGGCAGTCATCAACGATGAGTGCGAGATTTTCGATAATTTAGTTCCACCCATTTTTTATAGATACACTCAGAAAAAAACTTTTCTTGAACCAAATAAACTGTTTTGTTGGATATACATGAAAATTCGGTTAAATTAAACAAATTTTTGTTGATTCAATAAAATATTTGATTGACCTTACCAATTTTTTTGGTTGAATCAGCCAAATACTCCACCTACCAAAAAATTGAGTTGGTTCAACCAAATATTTTGTTGTCCATATAATAACCAAATTCTATAGTTGAACCAAGCAAAATTTTGTTGATTCAACCAAATCGTTTTCTGAGTGTAGAATAAGAGAAATCGAACCAATTAAAAAAATATACAAATAAAAAGCAAAAGAATCTTTGCGAACAAACTTAATGCTGCTAACGGAATATATAAGCTGCAAACATATTCACACATGCAGATTATTATTATCATTAGTATTATATTAAGAGTCACTTACAAATCTTCTAAAAAAGGCAGTAGATCAATCGCTTTTGGAATATCTAGTAACTCATTGTCATCGAGTTCTCTGTAAATGGACAAATTTTAAACTAGATGTCTGAGATTAAATTTTTATGAACATTCTTTTGCAGGTGATTGATTAATTCAAAATAGACAAACTAGGCAATAAATAGTCGGCAAAATACTTACAGAACTCTGAGGTTCGTTAGGTTTGTAAATGCATTGACATCGATGGATCTTAGATGGTTGCGTCGAAGTAACCTGAAATACCTCATACATATTAAATTGTCTTTTCCTTTTTCGTCGATACTTAGAACTACATTGCTACCTTCTTATGTAATACGATCATCAATCTTTTCCACGAATTTGCAAATCTGCAGGCCGTTCAAAGACTACGTCACGCAATTTAACAACAATTTTCCCTCCCCCCCCTCCCTTCGTTCCTCAACAACAACCCCCCCCCCCCCCCTCACCCCACCCCTTTTAGGACAAAATATATTGCGTTTTTAACAAAATTTAAAAGTTAAACGTTTGGAAAACAATATGAATTTTCAACCAAGAAAGATGATTTTTCAATCACTGAGTTGAATTTTCAATCAGAAACAAATTAATTTTAGACCAAACAATAGCACTTACAACCAAAATGTTGAATGTTCAACCTACAAAGACGAATTTCCAATCAAATAGTTGAACTTTCAAACAAACAAGACAAATTTTCAAACAAATGGTCGAATTTTCAAACAAAAAACAATTAACTTCAACCACAAACAGTTGCATTTTTAACTAAATAGTCGAATCTTGAAGCCGAAAAGATGCATTTTTAAGAGGAATTTTCTACAAAAACAGATGAATTTTCAATCAAAGAAAGATAAACGTCTAATCCAAAAAGATGAATTTTTAACAATGCAATTAAATTTTGGAACAGAAAAATTACATTTTCAATAAATATTTAAATTATCAACAAAATAATTAGATTAAAATAAATTGAATTTGTAATCCCATCTTGTGTAGTTAAATTTTCGACCTACAATGATGAATTTTCAATAAAATACTTGGATTTTTAATCAAACAGTTAAATTTTCAGCCTATAAAGATGAATTTTCAACCAAATGGTGAAATTTTGGAAGAAAATAGATTGAACTTCAAACAAAAACAGTTACATTTCCAACTAAATAGTTCAATTTTTAATCCGGAAGGACCAATTTTATATTCAAAAAGACGAAACTTTAATAACGAAGTTAAATTTTTAACAAAATAATCAAAATTCCAACAAAACATTAAAATTTTGAACAAAATAATTGAATTTTTAACGAAATAGTTAAATTTTAACCTAACCGATGAGTTTTCAACAACAAAATTATTTTTTAACTGAGAAGTTCAACTTTCAACCAAGTAGTTGAATTTTTTAATAAAAAAATATTAAGTCTCAATGAAAACTACAATTGTTGATATTTCAACCAAAAAATATTTCAATTTTTATTCAAAACAGTCGAATTAAGAAAAAGTGAATTCTCAACAAAAAATATAACAGTTGATATTTTAAGCAAAATATACTTTTATTTTTAATAAAAACAGTTGAATTCAACTAAAAAAGGCAAATTTTCAACAAATAAGTTGAATTCTAAATTAAAACAGATTATTTTTTTTCCAAACAGTTGCATTTTTAATTTAAAAAACATCAGATTTCAACCAAAAGAGAATTTTCTAACCAAAAAGTCGAATTTTCAAGAAATAAATTTTTATCGAAATTGTTAAATTTTTAAATAAAAGCAATCAATTTTCAAGCAGATATGTAATTCTTGAATTTTTATTTCCTGGTAATTTACCTTCCCTGACGAGAATGTAAGAAAAATTAATTTTCAACAAAAAATAACGAATTGAAAAAAAAGTCAACAAAGCAGTTGAAGTTTCAACCAGATAATTGAATTTTCAACTACAAAATACGTATTCTCAATGAAAAATATGAATCTTGAATTTTCAACTAAAAACGATGAATTTCTAACAAAAAATAGAATAGTTTATATTTCTACGAAGAAAAGATTTTTATTAAAAAAAAAAAAAAATTGAATTCAAAGAAAATAGTTCTTAAATTCTTCAACCAATAAAATTAATGCTAAAAAGATTAGTTGAAGTTTCAACTAAAAACGATCAATTTTCAACAACAAAATAGAATAGTTGATATTTCAAACCAGAAAAGATTTTAATTTCAAATGAAAACAATCGAATTTCAACAAAAAGATTAATTCTGTTCCCAAAATATAATAGCAGACTGATCTATCAATGAAAAATAATTAATAAAAAATTAACTGAAGATGTTGGATTTTCTTTAATGGTTTCTAATAATTCAGTTCGCACATAAACTAAAAACCAGAAAAAAGGGAAGTTTCTTGAAGCCTTGAGGAAATCTTTTAAAAAGGGGTAAAGAGTGTGACGTAATTTTTGAACAATGCGAGAATTTTTCTTTAATCAGAATGTTCAATTGAGGAATCCTCTTACCGACATTTATCGACATAAGAAGGTTCGTGTCTATTCTCAATTTAGCATGGATATGAACCCTTGATTTGGTAGGTGTCGCTATGTCCAACGTTTTTTAAAAAGAAAATATGATCGTGAAAAGTACTCACAAAACTTCAAGACTGGAAAAGTTGTTAAAAGCGTGTACTGGAATGTGCGTTATGTTGTTGTTCATTAAGTCACTGAAACAAAAAAATGAAACACATGTGATTAAAGAATTATGAGATAATGAAATTCTGAAAAAGAATGGAAGAATTAATTGAAGTGGTTCATGTGACAAAGGAGAATGTGAAAGTCAGAAAATATTCAGAGCACCGAAAGGTATTCCCATTCATAGCTTCGAAATTTTCGATCATAATGATCAAAGAACGAGAAATTCCGCTCAGTATCACGCCAGTTAATTCATCATCGCCTGAGGCCAGAAGTCGATTTAAAATTCTTCTTCCTGAATGAGAAACACTTAATTCTTAACTCTCCCGGTAATGTCACTGCAGATGTGAAAATTTTAATTCATTAAGATTCGATTCGACTAACTGAAATTGCTCTTAATTCAATTTTGCAGATCCAAGTGCTCCCGCGATATATTGATTATTCTGAAAAAAAATTAAGAGATTTAAAATCCATTTTAGTAGTGGAACGATAATTTCGTAAAATTCCCGATTCAAGATTAATCCAAATGCTTGCGCAAAGATATAAAAAAATATAAATATATAAAAAATTTTGTTGTAATACTTCAAATTGTATTATTTGAGCACTGCAAAACAATAATTTGAGAAGCAATGAGAGGTTGTTAAATTGGAAAGCTACTCAACAAATATTCAATTAATAATGCTTTCTCGATAAATTTCAAATGATCTAAAATTTTTACGTGTTGCAAGATTCAATTTATTGATGTTAAAGGTTACAAATTCGATATTGTATTATAATTTTTTTGCAATTCGAATTCAAAAAATTTCAATTTTAAACTCTCTCAATTTGAAAATGATCCACTTTTGAGCTGTATAAATGATTGATATTCAATTTGATAAGCTTAGTATAGTAAAAAATTCAACTGTTGAATTTTCTACAGTTGAATTTCGAACACTTGCACTTTAAAAGTAAAAAGATTAACTTTGAACCAGGAAGATGAATTTTCTACCCAAAAAGACGAATTTTCAACAAAATAAATAATATTTTCCCGAAATAAAAATTCTTTCGACTAAAAAAGATAAATTTTGAACTGAAAATGGAATAGTTAAATTTTCAGCTAAAAAAATTCAATTTGAAGAAAAAAAAAGGATTTACTTACAACCAAGTAGTGGAAAGGAGCTTGGAAGATTAAAAAGCACTACTTCAAAAATATTCAGTTATCAATGGTTTTTAGTAATTTTTCAATTTCTAATTTTTATTTAATTTTTTAATTTTATTTTTTATTTTCTCAACTTTTAATTTTTATATTTTAATTTTTGATTTTTAATTTTTACTTTAAAAAAAATGTGAAATGCAACGTATGAATACCACTCAGAAAAAATTCTTGAACCAAGAGAACTGTTTTCTAGGGGATACATGAAAATTTGATTTACTGAAACAAATTTTGGTTTATTCAACAAAATATTTGATTGAACCAACAAGATTTTGTTGTTGAATCAATCAAATAATGCATCTAACAGAAGATTTGGTAAAAACAACCAAAAAATGTAGTTGGATTAACCAAACTTTTGTTCCCATATAATAACTATATTCTACCCTTATGAAAAAGAAGTATTGTTAAGTATTGGATCCAGTACTTTTTTCGCGAAAAAGTATTGGATTTTAAATACTTATTCGCGAAAAAAGTATTAGATCCAATACTTTCCAATACTTCTTTTTCATAAGGGTATAGTTGAACCAAAAAAAATAGTGTCAATTTAATCAAATCGTTTTTTGAAGGAAAAAAAATTAATTGGCTTACAACCCACCTAATTTTTATACACAGATTACGTTAACAAATTATTGTATACTAAAAATTACTATGAAAAAGTTTGTTGTTGCTAAGGCTGCTCTGAGATGTCGTCAGAGTGACTGTTCTTCTCAATAATGTCCACATAATAATTAGATAGAAAATCAATCTCAAAATAAAAAAATAAAAGCATCATTAGGAATGTTCCAACTGCGAAAACTGATAGATTATTATTAATAATTAATTCCGGGATTTGTTTCTTCAAATTAAGTGTACAAAAAATTACTCTCGAATTTCGCACGCGTATGTGCGGGTATTTCTTTCGCGTTTTTTCGTCGGTCTGAAATACCTGTATCACCAGGCGGAAGAGAGATTTTATTCATGAAAATTCGCAGTGGCTGCTACCGCGACTGACTTCCAAAAGCAAAGAGCTTCTATAAACATCGAGATTTATTGGCCTCCTGGAAAAAATTTCAAACCTGGGAAAAGTGAGCTCAAGTTTATGAGAAATGATGTTCAAAATAAAAGAGCTTTCCACAAAAATATACCACCTTGCAAATGGGGAATTAAAATGTGATTTGTGACAAGAATAAATTTATGAGTTCATTGAAGGGATGAAAGTGTCATCTTCTAAATCAAATTACGCCTATTAAAATTAAATTGTATAAAGAGTTCTGCAGAGATCTCGAAAAAAATCCCAAGAGTAGAGTATATTTTAACATTCGTGCAGCTTTGCTATTCATTTTTTTGATCGCTTAGAAAATGAAGATTTTCAATACATATTCCGTTTGTTCTCACCTTCAAAATCAGATTGAAAAAAATGTATTAACAGTTATCAATTTGAATGTCTTCTACTATAAAGATTTACCTAATTTAGCACATATTTTAGAAGTCAAGGCAGCGTAAATGCTAATAAATATACCCCATAAGTATGACGATCCCCATTCGAGTACAACCAAACCAAGCGCTGTTAACTTTGGTGGTCGAACGATAAGCCTCAAACAATTCCATGTATCCAAGTAGACAAACTTATTATTTCAAATTGTTTCCACATTGAACACTTGTATTTTCCATTCTTTTAATTATAAACCTTTTCAATTAAAATTTGTTGAATTTTTAATGCTCCATTTCAAATTGTTCATTTTGACCACTTGAAATGTGAGAATCTAATTTTTGAAAACTTGACTGATTTGGGACGGTCCAATTGTTAGAATCTTTCATTTGACTTGATATGTGGGTATGTTTGTGACAGTCAAATTTTGAATTTCAATTTTGACTCACTTGCAAATATCCAATCGTCTCGTTCTCTTTTCTAGCTCACCCGAAAATAAAATAATTTGTTTAGTTTTACATTTTATTTCGAAAGTTTTCAATTTTCACGATACTGAAAATCTAGAAATTTCTTAATTCTGAATAAATTAAAATTTTAAGTTACTGATTTTTGATAGCTATAATTTTTATTTTTTCTCATGGTTGTTTTATCGAAGAATATAAACTTCTTCAATATTGAAGATTAAATCCGGAAAAAGATCTATCCATTTTTAATTTTTTAATCATGAATGCTTCTAATCTGAAACCTTTTGAATTGAAATGTTTAAATTTTAAATTTTATAAATTGCGTCATGATTTAAATTGAAGGAAAATATTCAATTTTATCAAGCTTTCAAGTTTGAAACTGTAAAATTTCTATTCAATCTTGAAATCTTCAAAAATCAAGATTGTTCAATTCTAAATAATTCTGAAATGGTTTCTTTTATTAAGTCAAATTCCAAAAACGTCAAGGAATTAAGGGAATACAAAATAATTCAAGATGAACTAAAAAGACTGAAGGGGTATTCAAAAAATGTCAAGGAACCCAAGTGAATTTATTTAATTTTGCATAAAAATTTGATTGCAATATATAATTAATACATGCATTTTACGTAAAAATTATCGCTGAATAAAATTAATCACGGTTGTCAGTACAATTGCTATAGTTTGCGTCATCACGTTTTGGCAAAGTAATTCTAAAATATATCTACAATTTTTTAATTTTCAATTTATTAATTTTAAGAAATTACAGAAACCCTGAGAACGGATTAAAATGAAAAAAAAAGAAAATCCTGGCAAAAGTATTATTATTATTGAAGAAAGGAGAGAAAATCTCAACAAGATTTACTTTTTTTCCTTTCTAATAAATTATTACAGCTATCATCATTTTTTCAATTTAATAAATCAAAAATGTTTAGATATCTTTTAGAAGTACTTGCCAAACTCTGATTTCACTAACTATGTTGATTGAACGGATAACCTTTTACTTAGCGGATTTTTTTGCATCGTAGATGTTTTTGGTAAAATTTAATTGATGTTTTGATAGCAAATTTTATTAAATCAAATACTTTTTTCAAAGTGATAGAAATTATCAATACTAAACAGAATTACCTTGGAATTTTTGTATTATTCGGTTGAATAGTATAGGCTGTAGGTTTTTATAATTACTAACAAATCTATTTTTTTTATAGAAAATACCAACCACTGAAAAATGATGAACGAATAAAAAATTCCTGTAAACCCGATAAAGAATCCCATACAACAGACAATTCAATCTGGCAGACTTATAACTCAATAGCTTATCATATTATAAGGAATTTAAAAAATTCAAAAGAATTCAGAAAGTACTACCTTCGCACTAACAATACTATTTGCTTTTCTATTCATAACGTGAAACAAGTAAATGCACAGAAAAAGAGCCAGGCTTACTATTGCTTCGTTTTATTAGTTCTCTCCAGGTTTCAGTCGTTATCGGGGCAACTTCATGTAATTTTCTTTTGCACTGACAGAAAACACGTATAATAATTTTAATAATTTTAATCTTTCAATCCAACCGCGCAGGAGTATCAAAAAGCACAAATATTTCTCAATTGGTACAATGTTTGATATGATTTTTCTGGCTGAAATATATCATTTGTAAAGTAAATTTTGTAAATTTCAAATTTAAGATATAAAACAACTTCATGTAGTGAAAAGCCAATAAGGTTTTGAACAACAATGATTACGAGATTTTCCAAAACATATCGCTACACCACCTTTTTCAGATAGAACAATAGTTCCTTTCAAATTATCTTCAGTGGTTTGCTGTTTCCATATTAGTATTATAATGCATTCATAATGACCTGGCGTCAAGTCGAAACATATTAGTGATTTTTTAATAAAAATTGTAACATAAAACACGGTACAGACCTCAACAAAATGTATATTAACTTACACACCGAAAAACTAACATTTATATATGGGAAATATTGTTGACGTGGGAAAGGAAAGATTTCTTTCCACATACACTCATGCGTTGAATATTGAAATAAACAAGACTCGTTTTGGGCGAATATAACTGTGTTCGGGGATTTGTGTAAGTAGAAAAAAATGTACATGCATGTACGGGATAGGATAGAACAAGTTCGCCAAATGTGCTTTCACTCTTTTTCTCTTTTGCAGAACGGTCACCTACTTACTTTTATATAAACGAATATACGCAAAGCGCGTAAGTCAATGTCGGAATACATACAATGCGCGGTATACATACCTGATTATGTATTTCGCGCCCAAGGCAACGTATAAACTCTTCGCGTTTGTGTTCGGTCCTACAAATACTCTTGACACATTAATTTTATTCAATTCGCGCGTAGGCCTCGACAAAATTTGAGGGCCGACGTTCAAGACAAAAGAGCTTGAAAAATATAATGAAAAATAGCTTTATGTCACAATAATGATCACTTCAAAATCATGACATCATTTCTTAGAAAAGGCGCGCATCTACAGGAATTTCTAAATTACCTCCATGTTTTTCTTTTGCACTGGGAATGGGAAAGAAATTGTCAAAAATATTAATATTTGAAAGATTGCAAAAGATTACATACGAGAGGAAAACAATTACAGACAACTAAAGAAGAACAATTTTTAACAACATTAGAATAGTTAAATTTTCAGTGGAGGAAATTAATTAAAAACAAAGAAGTTCAACAAAATAACTGAAAAATATTTAGATTTCAAGTGGATTTCTTGGATTAGAAGTGTATAAACGGGATTAAAACTGGATTTTCGAAGATTAAAAGTGAATTACAAGTGAATTAGTTCGAATCACAAGAGGATTACCCTAAAATAAAAAGTGGATTACCTGGGATTATAACTGGATTACTCCGGAAGACTGGGATTACTCCGAATCATTCGAATGACTTTGGATTACAAGTAGATTACTTCGGATCAAATATGGATTACTCCTCAATAGTGGGATTACTTCGAATTACTTCAATTACTCTTCAATACTGGGATTACTCAGGATTATCTGAATTATCGTGAATTACAAGTGGATTACTTTGTATTACAAGTAGCATACGTCAAGTTTGATTTTAACATCATCCTTAACTTCAAGTAATATGTAGTTGTTCGGCTTGTATGGAAATACTTTATAATTTATTTTCAAGCTATTACTTCTGTGCTTTGTATTAAAATGAAGAGTTTTAAAACGCGCGATGCAAAATTTGAAAATTATTAATTTTTAACGACTTCGTTTCACGATCTTAATTTAAGAATACACTCAACCCCGGATTTAAGCATCCCGCATTTGAACCTTCCGAGAATTGACGCCGCGCCACGGGTATGGGAGAGAGGAGATGTAGGGGGAGAGGGGGTGTACACTCAGGCGTGACGAAACAGGGACAGAAACAGGAGGGAGACAAAATAGTTCGGTGTCCCCTGATTTAGGCCCACCGTCAGCCTGAAAACCGCGCCTATATCTAAGGTTTACTGTACTTCAATTTTAAATAAAACTTCGATGTGTTTAATCTTTAACGGTTCAATTAAGCTGGAACTCATTATTTTAAAAACTTTCAATTAGATATCATATAATTGTAGGTAGTGTCTATACGTCCAGACAAAGGCACGCCCTCTTCCCCTTTGCCAGGTCATCTAGACTCGGCCATAATTTGTACGTTTTTAAAATAGTCAAACTTTGAAGGTTTACAATGTTTAACATTCTTTAATTCTGATAGGTGAAAATCACAGTGCATGATTTTTATCGTGTACAGAAATCTAATGTTTCAACAATAAAATATATCCAATCACTTTTCACCGCATTCGATACTACATGATATGATACCTTAGGTAATTTTTATTATCTATAAAATTTTTTTATTTGCATTAAAAGTTATAGTTTTGAATGTACAATTCTGAAATAGTTTAATTATTGTGGACTCCAAACTAAATTTTTTTAGTGCTCAATTAGGAACGTTCGCAATTTTTAATATTCAGTTTCTTATGATATTTTTGGTTACCAGATGAAATTAAATTAAAATGCATAGTTCCTACTGCATTTTTAGAGTTGTAGCTGTAGTTGTATGTAGTCCTTAAAATTAAAACAAAAATTAGAAAACCCTTTAAATCTTGGACATAATATTAAAATTCCCTAAATCTTATGGAATTCCTTTTCATATCCCTTTAAATATTATAAAATTACTTCAAACCTTTACAACCCGTTGAAATCCAAAAAAATCTTTGGAAAAATCTTCGAAATTCCATTAAATATGATATAATATTTACCGAAATCCTGGAAAATTTATTTAAATACCTTGAGAGCTTTTAAAATCCATTAAAATCATTTCAATCCTCGGAAATAATAACTTTTTTTGAATTCCTTAAAATCATTCAGATTCTTGGACATTCTTTTAAATTTTTTAGATCACTTGAAAATTCCTAGAAGTCCTTGGAAATATCCTAAAATATTACAAATCCTTTAAAATCTTTTAAAATACCTTGCCATTTTTTCAAGAGCTTAAAAATTCCTGGAAATCTTTTAAATCACCCTAAACTCTATAAAACCCTTTGTAATTCGTTAAAATCCCTGAAAATTGTTGAAATCCATAGAATTTGTTTTTGTTTTAAGAGGCCGTTCTGAAACATTCATATTGACGATACAACATTTTCATGACCGAAGAAAATTGATCTTATCACACGAAAATGTACTTAAGTTAAGAAAAGCAATAAGTGTCCTCAATCTAATACATATTTGCTGAGGTCAAGAAAATATTATATCGTCCGTATTCGTAATTCTTTAATATGCATATTTTTCCCATATTTCAAGTGTCATCTGTATTTACTTACTGCTATTCTACATTCTCAATTATAATGTTTATTACAAGTAATTCTACATACTATTATACACGTTATAGAGGCTCTAAATCACAATTTGCGTTTACATGTCCCTGAATTTTAATTACCCACATTTCTCTGCGTTTTATAGAGTCGTTAAGGCATAGAACATTAATTGTTCGTAGACCCGCAGGTGTATTGTGCAGAAATTGCATGCGAAACTTCAAGGATTATTAGAAACAATAAATACAATTTCTATCAATTTGTTAAAATCCCTTTTTGTTTTAAATACATCAATTAAGGTAAAACACCCAGTCATCGTTAATTGGTAGATTTATGTACCTATAATAAAAATGAAGAATAAAGCCTCGCAATTTATATTTTATTATATATATTTGTATTTATTTATTTTATTTAAGAGTATTATGATTAAGCGAATGGAGAAATAAAAATATTTATGATTAAAATTAACGACTTGGCATAAAAATCATACATTTTTCACGGCATGATGTAAACAACCGGTCTTAAATTTTCGCAAATAAGTAAAGAAATGTTGAGCAATGATCACCACACAGAATTAGCCAATCAGAGAGGTCAATTTATTATTGGGGTTTTGATAAGAAAAATTCCAAAGTTCAATCTAACAATGGTGCAATGATTGACAAACGTTGCATTTTTTGGTTAAAATTTTGAAACGAATATAAAATAACAGAAAAAGTATAAAGAATGGGAATAGAAATCTTTTTATTATATTTTTTTTAGTTGAAGCGTAACATCTTTAAAATATTTGCGAAAATTACTCTGTAGACTTCGTGATCACTAAAGGTAAGCTACGATTTTGGATTGTCGATTACTGGACTTTTGTTGTTCTTCTGTATTCAATATTTATTTTTAAAAGTACAAAAAAGTATTTTGAAAAAAATGCACGTGCATGCATTGCGTTGATTTATTTTATAAAGCAAAATAAAACATGATTTTCGAAACGCACACCAGTCTGAGTCGTATCTTTTTAGTCAACAAATTTTTCAAAACAAAAATTCGATATGATTTAAAGGTAAGGGGTTCCCTATTTGAGTTTTGTTTTTTTCATTGCTTTTTTGTTGTTTTAGTTTTATTTATGACTTGAAAATGCATGTAATAATTTTCTGATACTTTTCTTTCTTATTTTCCATAAGGAATGGACATACGGTTTGCCAATTACAAAGTACGATAAGTTAAAAAAATTTACTCATTATAAAGAAGTGTGAAACAAGTAAGAAGATATGATTCTTTTTTTATGAGTTTAAAAATTTTCATTAAATTATAATAACTTAGGCTAATGTGTGTGTGTGTGTTCAGATTTGAAAATAAGTTTTGAATAATCATCCTAGTGCATATCAATTATAGACAGTTGAAGTTTCTTCAAATGTTTCTGATACTTTTCATCCTAATCTTTATAAATTTTTTTTAAGTTTCGCGAAAACTGAGCGTTCGACCTTATGCCAATTCTTTATAACAGTACTAGATATTGGGAGTAATAAACTTTCAGGCAAGATTTTAAATTGAACCATATTTCGTACGTAATGTCGTTGTAATTTCTGCATTTAAAAATTTTAAACTCAGATTGAAAGTATTAGGTTTAATAATTTAAAAAAAATTGAACATGAAAGGCTTAAGAATTGAAACGATTTTCAGTCGAAACCGTTGTTAACTACAAATTTCGGAATTCGACATTATCATTTGTGAAATTTAATTATTGGAATCTTAACTGAAAAATTAAGAAGTACATAAAGGTCAAATTGAAATTATAGATATCAAAATAGCAAGAATAATACATTAAAATTTGTTTAAGACTGCAAAAAAATCAGACCATATTTTGTACGATATATCATCTAACCTACGACTCACATATATAATAGGTTGGTTCAAATATATACCTGCAAAAATTCGACTTTTGATTTTTGATGCTGGATCCGTCCTCCCAATTTTTTTGTTTCAAGAAAAAAGAAATTCCCTATTTATTTTTTCTTTTAAATCGGTCAACATTAACCCGCGCTCGGTTATTGAAAAAATGGATAAAAGATGTACTTTTGTTATTAGATTTTTATGAATTAATGTTTAGTCAACTCTCAAGAAATGTTAAAGGAATTATTGCCACCAGATAACTTTCACATTTGAGCCCCCCAATCCGCTTGTATTGTGCCCGGGAAATGCCCCAAAAATAGCAAAATAGCAGTTTTAGGTAAAATTTATGTTAAAGCCAGTATTTTTGTTATTCTTTCGAAATTAATTCTTTTTCTCGATAAATTACAATTTCCAAAGTGTTTGTTAACTATATTTTAATTGTTCAAACAATTATTATCTGTTCAAACCATTTTTTCCATAAAATCTTGAGAAGTTTTTTCTTCGTCTTTCTTTATTACTTTATTCTTTATTCTTTATTACTCTTTATCAGATAAATGATACAGTTGATGCACGTCAAGAGTAATACTTGTTGTCTAACATATTTTCCATTTGTTGGAACAATTTTTATTTGTTCAAACAATGTTATTCTCCTGTGAATCTTGAACAGTTACTGTTTCATACAATTTATGATGCACTTAATGAATATTGAGAGTGATATTTATTGTGGAATTTTTTTTTGAAATGATTCATTCGCGCCTTTACATAGAAAAGGTGTTAAAAAAAATATATTTTTTCTATTCTCTTACACTGTATCGCTTATTATTCAGTATTTTCTTATTTCACAACTTATACCCTATCTTCTCCAAACAATAATTATTTTTTAAACATTTTTCTCAGTTACGTTATGAAAAGTTATTTCTTCAGATCGATTTCATCGGTAAAAGAAAATACTAATTAATAAGCGATATAGTGTCAGAGATTCGAAAAAACTATAATTTTATTTTTTCCGTCTATAATATGAAAAAAAGCAAGTTACATCAATTATTTAATTAATTGAGAACTGTGTTTCACAAAAAATATCACACTTGACATTCATTATCTGCGTCATTAATTCCAGAAAATACTATCTTTTCACGAGTTGATGAAGAAAAGAATTATACGAAGGGAAATTGTTTAAACACATGGAAAATATGTTATACAAAAAATATTACCCTTTACGTTAATCAAAGGTATCATTCACCCAAAAAAGTAATAACTTTTCGAGATTTTATGAAAAAAAAGTTTGAACAAATAATAATTGTTTAAATAATTAAAAAATAATTGAAACACTTTGAAACTTGTCACTTAGCGAATGAAAATAATGAATGTAGAAAAACGAAGTGTCTCGTCGTCCCGAAATTCGGGATGACTAGCCCCTTTTCAACATTTGACTAGTCGTCCCGAAATTCGGGATGACTAGCCCATTTACAACATTTGGCTAGTCGTCCCGAAAATTATGTATTTTTTTTTTATTTCTCTCCTTTTGAGTAAGCCGAAGATTAACAAAACTGCTATTCATCCCTAATTAAAAATAAATGTTAAAAACGGATAAAACTAAGAGTTAGGTTATATTTTATAAATTGTAGTCCTTTAAGCTTTAACGTATCCAAATTATGTTATATATTTGCACTGTGTCACTGCAGTCTCAAGTTCGTTCGAAACTTTCCTATGAATTCCGCACTCTGATTGGACCTTCCTTTGATGTGATCTAGACTCTAGACTAGATACACTTTTTGCCTTTGTATTTAGAATCAATCATTCATTTGCAAAGAGTAAAATCCAATAATTATTCGCTCTCGCACTCTAAAACACTTTTTTCTGATCAAAAAATTAATTTAATTAATTCTACAATGATGATTTATCATAAAAAATTTATTTATACATTTAATAATTCCATAAAAGCGCGTTATTTACTGCCAGTGAGACTGCCGATGCGACGCATGCGCAGTACAGTTGGGGAGCCGAATTGAGAGCACTGCATCTTTATTCGGTTTTTCGTTCTATTTTGCGTGTTATTGCGCGTTGGTTAACGATCACGTGAAATATAAATCAGCTGTTCTGTATGCCGGCCTATACTGGCCTTAACACCTCTACCCCTTTTTCAACGCCTCGTGGAGGCAGAAAGGCATCCCTGTGACAGGTCACAAAAATAATGTAAGGTAACACCCCTACCCCTTTTCCAACGCCTCGTGGGGGCGGGAAGGCACCCTTGTGACAGGTCACAAAAATAATGTAAGGTAACACCCCTACCCCTTTTCCAACGCCTCGTGGGGCGGGAAGGCATCCCTCTGACAAGTCACAAAAATAATGTAAGGTAACACCCCTACCCCTTCTCCAACGCCTCGTGGGGGCGGGAAGGCACCCTTGTGACAGGTCACAAAAATAATGT
>CAKNXH010058148.1:0-39960 GCA_932178445.1 Andricus quercusramuli | reverse complement strand
CCCCCCCCCCCCAAAGCCCAGACCCGAATTTTTCAAATAAGATAATTGAAGTTTACTATCCCACCATAAAGAAACTAATTCGGGAGGATTGCGGCGAGTTAACGTGCTTAAATTCGCCCGAATTCTGCTTTCTGATTCGTTGAAACGAACTGAGCCAGCGCGAATTAAATGCTTGTCAATTTGCCTTAATTCGTGGTCAAGGTAATTTCGAAAAAAATTAATAAAAATTGCATGCATCGAGTCTCGAACCAGCGATCCCAAGTGTGTAAGTCCAGAGGACAACACTGAGCTACAGAAAACATTAATATATATTAACAACAAATCCTATATGCGCCCACGCTTGAGTTATACCTTAAGAATTCGATTGAATAGGCCAGTTTTTAAGTGTATTCGCGCTGCGAATTCTGGCGAATTGGAGCTTGACTTACAATCTAGCGGATTAAAATGAATTGGCCGACACTGAAATTTTTGACACTTTCAAATGAATAAGGTCCCCTAAAATATTTTCGCTGAATTTAGACAAATAGTATATTTTAAGACTATATTACTCTGCACGAATTTACACACATAAAAAGCAAGAAAATTGCCATCACGATTACTGGGACTAAGGTCACGATTACTGGGATGTCTACCTTAACTGCATAAATTAAAAAATGGGAAAATTAGTGTAATTAAAAAAAAAAACTAAAACATAAGGTGTCAAAATACTTTTAAAAAGAAGTCAAAAACTTCGGAGAAAGCTTACTATTTTGAAATTTATCAATATTTTTAAAAACATTAAAATGTGTTTGCTATATTGAACAGAAATTTCACAGAAAAAACAAAGCGTGAATCTAACGCTAATTTCAGGGTACCATTTCCCTTAAAAAAAATTAGTCTTGGTAGTGTGAATGGTACCACTACAAAAGGTATCGTTTCCCTTGGATTTGGGGTATGAAAAGTCACCTGTAGTCAATTTTTTTTACAGTTTTTGCGGCAAAAATAATAAGTGATAGTTTCGTAGCCCAACTCCGAGCGAGATGGAACCCCATGTTAAAATTAGGTGCAGCAAAATTTATCCCAGAGTTTTTATTGTGTTAATTTAAAAACTTCAATGTCCGGGAAACCAGGAGATGATCAGAATTTTTTGAGAGCTGGAAATAACAGTGAATTTATTTTTTGACCGGTATTTTTACAAGTTTTTCAAAGAAAAACCTATCCAATCATTTGAAATATCACAAATTTCATGTCACAAGATATATAATGCAATTCAACATAAGTTTCATTTCAACTTCTTTTTAAATGCTAAGTTCAGTTGTTAACTTTTTCAATTATGAAATCATTCAGTTTGCAATGTGGAATTCGAAAATCTTTTACGATCCAAATTTTCCATTTTACATCTTTATTTTTGAGGGTACATTTTCAATTAAAAGAATGTTGAAGTGCAGTTTTGAAGACTTACACAATACACGATTAATATCTTTCGAAACTGAAAATTTTCGACAAAAAATGTTTTAAGTTGATCAACTGTAAATATAAATTAAGTAATGATTTTAAAAATTAAACTGTAGTTCGTGTATTCGCAATTGAACAATAATTGATTGATTTTATAGCACGATTCTGAATCTGATGAAATTAAACAATTTACAGATTTTGACGTTAAAAATTGAACTGTTTTAATTCGAAAGCCGTAGTAGTTAACAAAATGTAAACTTCCGATTGAAAATTTATAAATTATCTGCTGTTTCAGTCTAAAATATACCATTTTTAACGACTTGAATTATGAAAATTATTAATTAAAAAAAAAAACAATTTTTTAATAGTCAGCAAAGTTTGACTGTTTATTTAAAATGAACAATTATAAATGAAATACTGAAATCCGAACAATTTGAAACTGAATTGTTTGAAACAGAAAGCCTTGAATCGTTAAAATTTCGGAGAGCTGAACGTTACAATGTTAATTTTAATTGTTCTAATTTAAAATTTTTTATTTGCAAGTGAAAATGTTGAATATTGATGTGTAAATAACAAATAAAAATGTATCCATTCAGAAAAAATTCGAGTAAGTTGAGGAGATATATTTAGAAGTTTTTAAATAAAATTTTGAAGCTTTTAAGGATTTTGTAAGGTCTTAAGATAATACAAATATTGTTTTAAGATTCGTGGGAAAATTTTCGAATGATTTTTATTTTTAAAAATTAATTTCAACAGAATATTTAAAAATATTTTAAAACGGACGCAAATTTTGATGAACAAATAAAAATTGAACAGTTATAAATTTGGAAAAAATTGATTTTCTAGTAAAAAAAACAACATATTTTTAAGAGAACGTTTTAAAAGATTTCAAAAAAAATTTAAATGTATAAATAACAATTGAATAATCATTCATTCAAAGCGATTTAAACTTAAAATAATTCAACTTCTAATTTAAAAAGTGTTCAATTGAAAAAAATTATAATTTTTCAATTTTTCCAGGATTTCAACCGGGAATATGAATATCGCAAAGAGTGGAAATATACGCCTAAATTTTGCTCTTTAAAAATAATCGTTTTATAGTTTATGCTTGACCTCGAAAATTGTATGAGTATTTTATACTTGTTAAATAATGATTATACCATGACATGCAAGACGCAGCTTGTAAATATAAAAACATGGTTTTTATTGAAACATTTGTTTATTATGTTTATAAGATTTGTGAATAATATATTTTTATAATTTTTAATAAACATTCAAAGCAAATAAATAACTATAAAACGATTATTACCTTCTCCCCCTCCCCCTTAAGAGTGGAGGGGAAGGGGAATTATTGGATGGCCCCCCCTAAAGCCCTTCTCTGGATCCGCGCCTGCCTCTGACAAGTCACAAAAATAATGTAAGGTAACACCCCTACCCCTTTTCCAACGCCTCGTGGGGGCGGGAAGGCACCCTTGTGACAGGTCACGAAAATAATTTAAGGTAACACCCCTATATATATATATACCTTTTAAAAAAGGTTAAGAAATCGATATATCTATTTAAAACTTTAAGATTCGTGTTTCTCGCCAAAAATCCTATAGGAATCCGCTTTAAATCTCGGGGGTTGCCTGAAAATAACCTTGGGCATATATCGCCAGCAGCGAAACGTAAACAGACAGGGCCGCCTGCACTGTTTGCATGACATTGCGCAATCTACTTGACTGCGGAGTAATGCAGTGCGTCCCTTCATAGACGGAGTCGCAACCGTCTCTCACCCTGCCCCCGGAGAAACTGTGGGGACGAGCAATTCTAGGAATTGCTAATATCGCCTGCAGTCGCGCGAGCATATAACTAAGCTCTGGTGTAGTAAAATGGTGAAAACAGTCTAGTCATTTTCAGTAATTTTGGTCTAGTTGAAAGCAGTAAAATTAATTAAGTGCATTATTTTCAGGCAGACTAGACAAATGTTGAAAATAGGCTAGTCGTCCCGAATTTCGGAGTCATTAACATTTTTTGTGATTTTTGTCTAGTTAAAACGAGAAATTTCATAAAATGCATTATTTTTGGGACGACTAGCCGAATGGTGAAAATAGGATTGTCAATTTTGGTAATTTTGGTCTAGTTAAAAACAGTAGAATTAATATTTTGCATTATTTTCGGGATGGCGAGCCAAATGGTAGAAATAGGCTAGTCGTCCCGAATTTCGGGATGACTGGCATTTATCTTGATTTCCGGCTAGTCGTCCCGAAATTCGGGACGACTAGACGCAGCCGTAGAAAAAAGTAAAGAGAATACCCTTTGGCATGAATTTTATATAAAACTGCTATTCTGCATTTTTAGGGCATTTTCCGAACACAATACAAGGAGGTTAGGAGGTGAAAATTGAAAGTTATTGAGTGGAAATTATTTCCTGAACATTCCTTGAGGTGGATAAACTTCAAAATACAAAAAGTTGATAAAAGTACTTCCTTTTTCAATTTTTTTTATGCCGAGCTTTTTCCATTTGAAACCCTATGTTATTTTTTAAGCCCTGGGCACGGGTTAATGTTAAATCATTTGAAGAAAAAATAAGTAATTTCTTTTTCCAGAAAACAAGCAAATTGTGGGGGGGGGGGTCGATCACCAAAAATCAAAAGTCGAATTTTTGGACCACCATGTATAACCGTAGATTTTCTAAGAAATTAGAATTGTAAGTAAAGCGGAGCAAATATAGAATAAGATGCTAAAATTGTAAATTCCATCATCAGGAATATTTCGGTTTTTGGATTATAAATTACATCAATAAAAAAATAAAAACAGAACACTCTGAAATTTGAACTGTTGAAAAAAACACATTCATAATAATACAATTTCAAGCAGCGGTAAAATGAAAATTGTCCAAATTTAACTAAAATTGTTAAGAAAACATTATATAACTTGGTACATGTGTTCCTTGTAACTTAAAAAAAGCTTTATGATCGGATGCCACCAAATTTTTCAAAAATTTCCTTTGAAAAAAAACAGGGACAAATATTTGTTTGAAAATCCAGTATTTTTCAAAACAACGAAGATTATAAACAAAAAGGCGACCATTTTTTTTAAAATACTAAATCATTGTATTTTTCTAAAAAACGAGGAAGATACATAAAAAAGTTCCTGAAATAAATTGTTGCCTTCAAAAATTGTAGAAAGAGTTCTTATTCTTCTAATTCGATATTTTGCGCTGAAAAAGTTTGCAAAAAATGTAGAATATTTTTTTTGTGATTCAACCCAATCTATTTAGATTATTACAATTTCACAAACAGGAAGAAGAAATAATCCAAATTTTTTATATATTTCTAAAATTGCTATATTTAATGCATCCTTCTTACAAAGATTTTTTAATAAAAAGATTTCTTTCGAGAAATTGAGCTAAAATTATTCAGACTCAATTAAAAGAAATCAGAAAATATTTATAAACAAAAACCCTGCGGATTGGAACGAATCATTTGTTTAGTGTCTTTATTGGAAAATTTTAAATTAAGATCGAACACAAATCTATTTTAGCATCAATAATTTTATGCGAAATCAGCATAAAAAAGATCCAAATGAGCACAAAACAAGAGGGTCCATTTTTTAAAAAGTTTTAGTATAATATTATGCATTTTATACTTATGGGTTTTGTATTTAGTTAATTAATCATCTATCAATCATAAATTTCGATAATGTTAGATGGTATTCGTCAATTTGCATTGTTAACATTTTTTTTTCATTTTGCAATATTTCACCATGTTTATATAGTTTTTCTGGCAAGTGGATAATTGACTAATTGCGTGTGAGCACGTGACACCTCTAAGCAATTATTGAAATTATTCTCAGCTCGATGACCTGAGAATAAAAGGTCAATATTATGATCTTGTTACTTTTCGCTCCAGTCTCATAACTTTTTCTCATAAAATTATAATGCTCTCGATTATTAATATCATTTGCCACTTTGAAAGTACCTCCTTACGGTCCATTTCAATCGCCTGCAATTTCATTCCCCTCAGTATCATTTATACTTTATGACATCCGAGTTGCGTAAACGCTTTAAAAAATTGACCAATACCTCACGAAAAAAAGAAACGACGTAATAATTTACGTTGTGCGTAAATTTTTTCAATGACGATAATAACGAATAAGGTCTCATTAAATGCATGTTAAATTACAGTGACTTGGATAATTGGGTATAAATGTTTCGATTTCGAGCTCTCGATTTAAGTGGTCTTAAATTTTATTTGTTATAAACGAATAATAAATTGAATGACGTAAAAGTTTCATTCGAAGTGGAACATTTTACAAAATGAAATTTCCCGACGTAAATAATGCAAGGAAGACAAATCGAAGTGACATAATAAATTTGGTGCGCGTGAGAGTCCATAACCATTTTTATAATACAGTCTGAATTGACTCACGATTTATTGAAAATGGATAATGCCAAAAAATGGATGAATTTTTCAAGATTTTTCACTATTTGTTAATCGTGTGCTTTGATGACTTTTTCGAAATTTTGGAGTGAATGTTCATATTTACCCGAAAAAATCAAAAAAATTCAAAATCTGTAAAAGTAACGCGATTTTAAGTATCTTCAAGTGCTGATTACGAATAAAAGCTCACAGATATTTTCAAATGACATTTTCAAGGTGAATTCAAAAAAATAATTATTGAGTTTCGAAAAAGTAATAATTATTATTCATTTTTCGTGTTGGGAAATTACCATTCTAAATTTTTAAAGTCTTACTATTCTAATATTTAAAAATAATCAACTATTTAATATTAAAGTTAATCAACAATCAGTGGAACTCATTAAAATACTCGAAATCTAGTAATATTTAACACGAAAAAAATCTTTGATCGACTCAATTTTCTTTCAATATAATACATTTCTTCTTATTGGAATTCATAAGGTACAAACTTTACTTTTTCCTTGTAAATATTCCAATACGTTATTTCCCAGATGTTAAATTAAGAATATTTTACAGTCCGAAGTTGTTTTCTGATTTCTTTTTATATATTGTTTCGTTCTGAAATTTGATTAAAAACAAAACAAAGAAATTTTAAAAATTTATTTTTGAATTATTTTTGTGTTTCCTTTGTTAGCAAAATACAACTGTTTTTGTAAGCAATTTATAAAAATTAATATACGTTTTTCTCATACTAGCTTCAAAATTGAATAAGAAATTAATTCAAGGGTAATAATGCCTTTTAACAGTTTCCGTATCTGTAAATTTAGGAAAAATACATTCTGGCTAAAATTATAAAAGAATAACTTTTAGGTTCATTTATTTGATGCTGATATTTAAATATGGAAGCAAGGTTTGCATTTATCAAATAAATCTGTTTGAGTACAAAATATAAGTATATTGAGCACTGGAATATTTGATTTGCATGTGTCATTTGTGATTTCTTTTGGAGAATATGAAATAATTTATCCAGTAACAACTGCATTCTTGAAAACCTACAACATGAAAATGAGTTAAAAATCTGTTAATTCTTAAAGTTTGAAATAATTTTTACACATTATTTTCAGATTTGTCAATTGAATTAGTGTTAAAAAATTATTTTCACATGCACCTGCTCACAACTGAACAAGAGAAATCTTTTGACCTCTGCAAATTATTATCAAAAGTTTTCGAACTGATGAAACTTTCTTGTTTTTAAAAATCGATCAAATTTAGGAAGACTGCGTCGCTGATATGGTGAACTATTTAAATGTTAATATTTCAGTCAGTTAGATGAATAATATATTTAAATAGTATAAAGCTTGTATTTTAATTTAAATATTTAAAATGTAGGGTTGACATGGGTAAGTGCAATGACGGGTTGAGCGTGAAAAGGAGAAAATTTATTGAAATGAGAAACAAATAATTTGTTACATTTTTTGTTATAAAATTAGGATTATATTTCTAATTATTTGCAAAAAAAGGTGGCTTACTTCATTTATTGCTTTAATGAATTATTTAAAAAGGAACTGAGATGCTTTTAGAAAAGCATTTCAAATTTTTTTTCATGTCATGTAATATGAAAATCAGTCAACATTTCGAGGTTACAGAGGTTATTATGGTGATTATTTATATATTTTTGTAATGAAAATGTAAGGACATTATAATTATACATTATACAGTATAGACAAAATATATATCTTAAGAATTAGTGCATATTAACTGGAACAAAAGTGAAATCTTCTAAAATATTGATCTCAGTATTTTTTTTTACACGCATAAAAAATATTTCTTCATGCCAATTTTGGCTGAATAAAGGAGGGGCGATTAAAAGTACGAAGTCTAAAGATAATTTTAGCAAAATATGAAACACATTTAAAAAATATTTTTTAATTTTAGGTCGAGTATGTAAAAACAGATTCTTCATAGCTAGGCCGAAATGAAAAAAACAGCATTTTTAAAGATTGAAACTTTTATGTTATGGTTAAGTGGATATGTATTTTAAATTCTTAAAGATTGTAGTTTACTAACTTGGATTCTTTTTTTATGTTTTTTGTATTGAACATGGCACCTTCAGCCAATTATATGAACATGGGTTTCCCGACAACAATAGTTTTGAGATCGTTTTGAGATATTGATCGAAAATGGCGCAAAATGCACTTTTTAATAATTGCACAAGTAGCAAAAGCGCGCTACGTGCACACATGCATGTTTTTATAAATCTCGAAAGAGATATTTAATTTTTTGAATCAACAATACCAATTTTTTGAAATAGAAAATGCCTTCATACTAAAACGTTTTATTTTTGGTTCCTTAAACATTTTTTAAAGAATCGGTTAATATCCTGATAATGCGTAAAGCCTGACTAAGTGAAAAAGTTTTATTAATTGACGGATGTTGGAAAATCACAATTTTTACTTTTTTTCGTAATCTATATAATATGTCCAAAAGCTTGAGAAATTTGTAAGGTTTTTTAGAATGAGTTTTAAGTAGGAGAATAACTCATTTCTACGGACACAATATTCTGAGATTGCGTGAAGAGGAAATAAGTTTAAATATTTTATTAATTGCAGAGCGTTCGAAAATCATAAATTTCACTTTTCTCGTAATCTATGTAATTTACTTAAGTTTTAGAAAATGCAATGTTTTTTACGTCAAGTGAATGTAGGAGAATAACTCATTTCCACGGGCCTCATAAATTTGAAGTAAATTTAGAAAGTCTTGCCAAGTAGTATAGGTACAAATTTGTCTAAACTCTTGAAAATTTTCAGGGAGTAAAATACTTTTAACCAAGAAATTCGGAAAGCTGTAGCAATTGAAAGATTCAGGATCTTGCTCTATTTTCATTGATGAAAATTTTTTTCATATGCCTCTAGAATTTATTTTTCAAATATTACTTTCTTACATATAAAAAATAAAAATTCGTAAAAATTAACCGAACTAAAGTGCTTAGAACATTATTCAGATTATGACAAAAGATTGACAGTAAAATTTTTTTCGAAATTTTGCAATTAAAAAATATCGAATCTTCTAGTAGAAGCTTATATATTTCTGCTCAGAGAGGAAAATATCAGGTGAAGTATTTTCACATGCAGAATTGAAAATAAATTTATAGGTAGAAGGGGATGACATAAATTTACTAAATTGAAAAAATTCTGAGAATTGAAAATTACTGAACAAAGGAGGTATCAAAAATTATTATAAGCGAACATTAATCATTCGAAATTGTAATGGAAATATCTGAAGTATAAAGAATTTATTTTGAATTTATCTGATAAATGTTGGAATACTTCATCCAATAGCACAGGAATATTAAAAAAACAACATTATAAAGTATAAAATTAGAAGTTTGAAAAGATTTGATCGTGAATATGATAAAATATCAGATTTTTTAAAGTTTGTCTCATATAATGTATTTTTTGGTCAACTGCAAGCCATTAAAAGTTGCTAATTATTATGAAAAATATATTGTAAATGAATTGTTTACATATAAACATAAACCGAAGGGTAAGAGTATATTTTCTTAATTCCTAATATCTATAAATCTAGGAAAAATAAATTTGTGCTAAAATCACAAATAACTTTCAGGTGCCGAAATCTTTAATTAATTATTCCTTTTGAAAAATTTGAAATAGTTTATCTAGTAATTTCAATTTTCGCTTAAAAATTTAAAATAAGATAAAAACGTTTTTATTATTTTAAATTTCGTACTAGACACAGCCTTTTCAAAAATTAGACCTTTTATATAGTAAAGGGACTTTGCAATTATTTTTTTCAAGATTGTAGTTAAAAAAATGTATTTTAACTAACTTTGTCTACTTGTATTCAATGTTATGTTTCTTGAACTGAACAAATTAAATTTTGCTTCATCCAATCATGAATACGGGTTTGCCGGCGGCAATAGTTTCAAGACAGTTTCGAGATATTAATCAAAAATAGCGCCATGTACTTTTTAATAATTGGATTGGACACAAACGTTTTTTGGTGTCCCCCGACTGATATTTTATTTTGGACTAGAAAGAAGACTTCAAACGATTTGCTCGAAAATTCGGAATAAGTCATGAAAGTAAACAATTGCCTTCTATTTCCCAGGATTTCGGGAAAATTATTATACATAGTTCCTTAAGTTTCTCCTTGAATTTAGAGAACCTAGGTGAACAATGCACATAACGTACGTAAGACGTACACATTCCACTACGGAGATTTTAAAGAGAACGAGACTCATCGTCGTCTCTCGGTCGCTTGCATTTCGCATTTTTATGGAATGTAGAGGAGCAGGTAATAAGGTCAGGTCCATAAAAATACTATTGGCGGCGAACAAGAGGATTGTGTCTTTCGAAAAACCTGAAAAACGTTGCGAGCATTGCTAGCTATGAATCAGAACTCAGGAAATTGCTTCTTTTTTATTTCTTCAATGTATAGGCGTCGCAAACAATTGACATACATTATTTAATAAAAGAGAGCCTTAAACACTGGATTCAATTATATTTATTGTTGTTTTTCATCTTCAAGTTGATGACTGAATTTTTGCTGTGAAATAGGGGTCATTAAAATTCAATGATGATTTCACATAAATCGCGAGGGCTATATAAATTTTAAAATCGATATCGTTTTTTAATTATTGACTGGTCAAGGTGTTGAGGCAGTTGTGCCCAAAATCAGAAGTCTGATTAAAATAGTTTTTCTATGATTTTAAGAATCAAAATAATATTACTGAGGATGTAATTTCAAATAAAAAACATTATTTTCAATGAAAACATTCAAAAACTTGAAAAAGAAATTATTTTAACAATGTTTTTTGCGATTGAATTTTTTCTTACTATAGCTTCTCACTAATTTTTGGAAAAGCCGTGGCTACGTGTAACGAAATTTTTGTAAGAATAGCCGGATTTGTTCGGAACACATAGCTAATGCCTTTTGAAAAATGGTTGAATTTTAATACTTGGTGGCTCAGTGTTACGTAGAAAACATTCCCTACAATTCTGCTTCCAATTTAAAAAGTAAATTTTTCCATAGCTGAAATTGTTTAAATAGTTTGTCTTAAATAACCCTTTTTTTAAACAACTAATTATATTTGAAGATTATTTACTTATTTTCAAAATTGGAAACTTTAAATTTGTAGCCTATGTAGGGAATGTTGTCCCTGAAAAATAAGCCGTGATTTATTGAAATTAAACCATTTTTCGAAAATTTGAAAGCTTTCATTCACAGATACCTAATTTTTTTGCATGACAACTAGCTTAAGAGATTTGAATTCGAAAATTATGAAAAAAAACTTTAAACCTATTTCCCAACTTTGATTTGAATTACAAATTCTTAGCCTTTGAAAGAGTGATAACAATAAAATTGCATACTGTGGTATCCTTAAAAGGGAAGGTGCATACCACAGTAAAGACCCAATGATTACGAATGTCTGTCATTTATTATCACCGACGATTAATTAACTCCGGAACGTGAACGTACACCTTATCACCCGGGTTCTCGAGAACTCTCGACACTCGGTCTCTCGTCCCTTTCCGTAAATCTCTCTTCGCGCTCGACACTATACCGTGCTATCCATAGATACTATACATACTAAATTTGAAAGCTTTAAATTTGAAATGGTTCATTTTTGTACCGCTATTAATCAAAAATTAATTCTAGAAGATTTTTAATTCCCAAATCCGATCAATTTTAGACTTTTTGAACAGAGAGAGTATAATATACTAAAATATTAAGATATACCATTTTAAATTATTAATTGTCAAAGATTATTAAATTTATTCTGTTAAAAATTTATTATTGGAAAATAATTTGCGAATTAATTGTTATTTTGTAATGCTTGGAGTATTATTTTAAACTTATGTGTAAAACATCTGCGGGTCTATGAAAAATGTATGTGCATGTTTAAAAACTATGGAAGTAAATTATATAATTAAAATTCAGGGACACTTTATCGCAAATTCTGATTTACAACCTGTAAAGTGTGTGTTGTATGTAAAATTAAATCCGATAAATTGGAGAATGTTGGAGATAAAAAATCTCATCACAAAAATATGGATACCGTCACATTTTCACTCATGAATATATCGTTGTAGAATTTACAACAAATTTGATAAACTTAGGTTTGTAATTCATTAATTTTCAAATAGGCTTAAATAGGTCCAAATAATCAAATTATTGCGCTTCGAATTGATAGCTGAACATTTTTGTGAAAACTTTCATACGAACTTGGTTAGTATTCTGAGTGCTTCAAATTTTTGGATTATTAAAACTCTAAACAGACAATGTGTTTTTCCAAAACAAAAAATTTGTTAACATTTTTCATTTTAAATTCGTAGTTTGTGACAGGTACGTGACAAGACATTTTGCGTACTTTTTTATTCATAATTTCTAAGCAAAATCGTCATAAATTAAGTGGTCAACTCTTTTGTCACAGGTGGAAATATTATATATAGTTTATATATAGTGTGAAATATTATATATAATATTCATTTGTTTGATATAAAAAATGTATAAAACAAACGAATATTATATATAATACTTCACACTATACCACGAAGGAATAGTAAGGAGTAGTATCCCTGTAAGTGGGGAGTGGGACGAGTGACGTCCAATAATTCGTTAATGCTAGCTACGAATGAAAACTCGTATGCTCCCCCGTTCACATGCGCACTGGCGGTTGCCATGCCAACGATGTCAACACGCGTTTGAAGTTTCGAACTTTTTGTATTGAACGAACATAGACAAACGAACATAACCTACATGTGCATCGAGATGTCAAAAGGTAACATATTGAGTGGGTATAACATGTGACTGCGAAAACAGCTCTGCGCATGTGCACTGGGGAGCATTCGAGTTTTCATTCGTAGCTAGCATTAACGAATTATTGGACGTCACTTGTCCCACCTCTGCTCACCGAATACATAGGGTGATACCACTCCTTACTATTCCTTCGTGCACTATACATAAACTATATATAATATTTCCGCCTGGGGTGATCACTCATAAACGTTTAAAATAAAATAAAAATGTTTCAATTTGAGAAGGCCAATATATAACTCAATAATCAATTCGAAAATAAATATTTTAAAATCAATTTTACCGCGTTCGACCTGGAATAAAATAGATCCATTATTAAATCGTAATCATGTTAAATTTTTATTGTGACTATATATAATCGTTTTAATTTGAACGATTCAAGTTTCCAATGTTTAAGCTTCAAAGTTCTTGCCGAAGGCTTTACATTTTCAGACTTTTTGAAATAATTCAAGCCACACAATTTGAAAACTTCAGTTCTGAAATTTGGAAATTGAAAAAGTTATAAGTTGTAAAATAATGGACCTGTGAGTTATTGATTAGAAATGTAAACTTCTAATATTATTCCTTTAACACTGATTAATTAAAAATTCATTCGCAATTAAAAAAATACATTAGTTAAATTTTAATAATGAAACCTTTGGGAAAATCTTTTTCTAGTCTAAAAATGAAACATCATTCGGGGAAGACCCGAAAAATTTAATATTTTCCCCAGAATACCTAAGAAAATCCAACAAATTGAAAATAAATATATAAACAAAAATATCTGCTAATAAAATTTTCAAAGCCAATTTGAAAAAATAGTTGCCAAAGTGTCAAAAATAGCAATTCTAGGTGATTTTTGGAGCTGGAGAAGGGGAAGTGAGTGTGAAAGAACTTCCTGAATTCCTTTTCCAGATCGGAAAATTGCCATTTCAAAAGAAAAAAAATTGCATAAACGTTTCTAATTCATTTAACACATTATAATTGTAAGGTTAATTATAAAATTATGAATTTCATTGTGATTAACAAAATACAATACAGGAGTTAAAATGTAATAAATCTTCAAAAATATTGATGATCTTATTTTATAGATCTTCTTCCTCTTAAAAAAAACCTTACATTGAAAATGTATAACTGTAACAAGTTCCCTCGTTATTTTTTAACTGTAATTAAGGATTGTTGCAAAATTGGGATTCATGGAAGAATTAATTATAAATTCACAAAATCAGGATTGTTCTCATTTTCCAGAGCGAAGAACTCTCGCAGTTTCCCCTCAAGCTTAACAATAGTGCTGCACTGCATGCAGAATAATCAAGTAAACGAATAAAACGGAATCCTCCAAAGCACTTTACTTCCATTCTGGGAAAAGTTGTGAGCACTTTTCAATTGACAAGTTTGTTGATAGATGAGTGAATTTTATTTACCACGATTTTTTTTGGAAACTGAAAAGGTACTTCGTTTTCATGATTCAATTTTAATCAGGCTTTTTGCCCAAGAGAGGGGGGGGGGGAGAGAGAGGATGGAGGCTTTTGATTCCTTGTTAATCGAACCGAAGGGCCTATGACAAAGCCAGCGAACGCGTCCTCGGGTTGCGGATAGAGGGTCCCTGTAGCAAGAGTTTCTGCTGAATATGGTTACAATAATTAATAAGCAGTCGCGGACAATTGTCCAGGGATGGTCCCGAAGGAATAACCCATAAGCGAAGGCGTTAGAACCGTGCCGAAATCTGAATGACACTTGGGTGAGGTGTCTCAAACGTTGACCTGAGATACCGGGCGATACTCTCAGAGTACCAGCCTTATCCTTGCACGCGGGGCTCTACAAGGATTGACGAACCTCTTTCCCTAGCTGTTCGTGAGAACCACAATGATAACACCAAACATAGTTGTAGTAAGTGCAGTTCAAAACAATCGAACACGCAGGGCTCCCGACAATGGGTCGGACAACAATGCCGACTACCATAGAGTTGGGGGAGCCAATCAAGACGGAGTCAATGAGATTGACCAACAGAATCTTGTTACTTTCAAAAGGACGGATCGACTCAGGGACGACCTTGCTGGAGTGCTATGATACCAGTATGTCCCCTGAACGAAAAGGTTACATTGCGCGACTGCATACACTGTGATGCGAGAAGCACCCAGAGCTCTCGCATTTTTCGCAGAAACGTCTGAGAAACCGTGCCGAGGAACTACGGAAAAGGGGTTATATAAGCGGAGCGCCTACTCAACCGCAGCCAGAACAAGCCGGAAACACAGAAATAGCGGCGACACTGAGACCAATCTCTAGCAGGCATGCAATGGACGAAGAACGATGCTTCAGGGCCCGGAGTAACATCAACATTCAGGTTGATCCCAAGCCAAAGATCTGGCTGAACTACATGACGAGCTTTGTGGAGATTTTTCCGAAGAATGCGACCTCTGGACTATCAATTGTGATGTGTACAATGCAGCAAGAGCTTTGGCAGATGCAAACCGTAAAAGAGAACCAACGGTTGATCATAACACCAAAAGACGAATACATCAACTCAGCATAAAGATCACCTGGGCAAGACAGTAAGCCTCCCGCATTCAGGATGTGATTGACTACATAACATCTGGCAGGACTTTCACTGCCAAGGCTCGACAGTTAGCGCGCGAACTGCGGATCCGTCATCACACAATCAACAAGTCAAAGCTACTGACCATCAGGCAACATATTGTTAAGAGAATACGAGTACTATCTAACGCTAGGAGAAATCTAGAGCGAAGAGAGAGGTGGGTCAGAGAAAATCAACAGTTTTTATCTGACCTATCTAAACTCTTCCAGGACCCTCCAATTACTGTCGACCATCCGCCCAAACCAGAGGAGGTGGCAACATTGTGAAGAGAAGTCTACGAAGTCCAACATCCACTTGAAGAAGGCTCAAAGAACAGAAATAGTTTCAAGGAGCTGTGCAACGCCCTCATAACACCTGAGGAGGAATGCCCACCTATCACTACCAAGGAGGTGAAAAACATATGAAGAGGCATGAAGAACTATTCCGCTCCGGGACCGGTATCAAGACCTTCTGGTGGAAGAAGTTTCCTTCAACCCACCAGCATCTGGCCCAAATTTTCACCTCATATCTAATGTCGGAAAAGCCTATTCCGGAGAGGTTGGTGGAAGAGCGCACAGTGCTCCTGCCGGAAATGGGCAACTTAGCTGACCCTAAGAATTATAGGCCAATAACTTGTCTGAAGTCACTGTATAAAATCTTCACAGCTATCCTGAATGATAGGATTGTTTGGACAATCGGACCTGTGTGGCGAGAGATGTACGAACAACGTGGCTACAAGAAAGGCGTAGCAGGATGTCGGGAGAACCTGCTCATCGATAGATGTGTCTGTAAAGACGCAGCATTGTATCAACGATCTCTATTGGTGGCCTGGATTGATTACTGAAAAGCTTTTGATTCAACCTCCCACAGACTCATCATCTGTCTGTTGGAAAGCTTAAAGGTTCATCCACACATCGTGAGGTGCATAGAGAGATTAATGCCCCTTTGGAAAATCAGATTTACTATCTCATCTAGAAAACATCGTGTGATTAATAACAGTATCACCCTTCAAAGGGGTGTGTTTCAGGGCGACACCATGAGCCCTCTCCTCTTTCTCCTCACATTATTGCCACTATCTCTCGCATTTCGCCATTCCAAAGGTTACCACTGCGGCAAATGGAGGTCGGGTTAGAGAAATGCACCAAGCTTAATTTGAAGAGAGGAAAACTTAACGGCATTCCCGAATATCTTCAGCTCGTTGACAGAAGCGCTATACGACACCTTTGCGCTAGAGAGGCCTATACATACCTCGGCGTGCCACAGAGCCGCATTCAGGACGTGACATCTGTAAAGGATACTTTCCGATGCAGATGCCGATGTCTCATCCGACAGATATGGTTTTCCGAACTGTCGGCAAGGAACAAAGTATCTGCGACGAACATGCTTGCCGTCCCAGTAGTACTCTATTCGTTTGCTCGAAGGACGAGCTCAGATCTCTCGATATCGGGTCCCGAAAGGTTATGCACATGAACAAAAGCATGCACCTTAAGTCTTCTGTTCCACGACTTTACATCTCACGTCGTCTCGTCAAAGTGGTCATGGGTACAGCACATATAATCGCAAATGGACAAGACCCTTTCCTCAAAATGGTCAGGAAACACGAAGAAGTGGGCAAAGGGGCGTTTCTGTACAAAGCAGCGGAAGAGGCTGCTGAAACACTCGGCCTTGACTTCAATATCAGAGAGAGCAAAATTCATTAAATCTCATCCATCTTGAATACTCACTCCTGAAGGCCCAGATTAAGAAAGCGCAGGAGAAAAACTCCCGCTAACAGCTCCTCGACAAGAGGATGCACGGCATTTTACACAGAAATGTGGATACACAGTCGATGTCATATGAGCTGACGTTTGCTTTCCTGAGATCACCCGAATTGAAGTCGGGCACGAAGGGCTTTATTTTGGCATGTCAAGATGGTGTCATTTCCACTCTAGCATACCGTCGCCACATTTCGAGCCAAGACATTTCTGATGATAGCTGCAGAGCGTGTCATGAACACCCCGAGCATCTAGGACACATACTATCTAGCTGTCCAACTCATGCGGGAACAACCTACATCCAAAGGCACTATGCGGCACCATGAGTTCTTTATTAGCATCTCTGTCATTATCACGGCATTAGCCCAAATACCTCTCCGCTAAACGCTCCTCGAAAAATAGAGTCAATTATCGAAAATGAGAGGTGCCGCATATACTGGAACTTCATATTCTCGACAATTGTTTCTGTTGCGCACTCGAGCCTGACATAGTTTTTCTTGACTTCGAGAAACAAACCATGTTCGTTATCGAATTTTCGGCACCAGCTGACAAAAACGTCACAGCAAAGGAGAAAGAAAAGAAAGAGAGGTATAAAGACCTTATAAGAGAGTTGTGACGGTTATACCCGGAATATTCTGTTAAGCTAATCGTCCTGATCATCAGCGCTCTTGGAGGTGCCAAGATTTCACTGGTTAATAGCCTGAAAATCATCCCTGCGTGTCAACAAAATGCTGAGACGCTGGCAGGGAAAATGCAGAAGGCGGTCGTCCTTGGGTCGTTCCGTGTCCTCAGGGTGAACGAAACTTTCGCCGGATCATCATATTGAATTCGCGCAGACTGTAACAACCCATCTCACAGTCGTGAAACGTGGTTACAGCTGAAATTTTACCGCGATTTCGCTAGGAGCTGGTGCAATTTTGATTAGCACCTGCTCCCGGCGAAATCCTGCTGTTGTCCTTATGACAAACTTTTAACTATATATCGTACTTGCGAGATGGATGCAGAGAGGTGTCATCCTTGGGTCGCTCCGTGTCCGCAAGAAATACAAGGATTTTGCCAGCCTGCCGTTATATTTTTGTCGTGCCCTGTGGCCACTCATCTTATGGTCGTGAGGTGTGGCCATGGGTATTGTTATTATTATTGCTATTATATTATTTATAATAATATGTAGTATTCAAAAAAAGTCGGAAAAATAAAATACAAAAAACTCATATGAGCGAAAGGAATGAAAACGAGAAAAAAACACAAAAATAGCGATTCCGCACAAATGAACATGACACAGCAAAAATTTGTGAATTCCCTTGATATCAAATTTTATTCTTTCAAATTCCTTAAAATCTTTGGAAATACTACCAAATCCTCTCACAACCCCTGAAATGTTTGACATTCTTTGGAATCATTTTAAATAACTTAAAATCTTTAAAATCATTCGAAAGATTTTTGATTCCTTCATATCCCGTAAATCTATATTAAAACAAACCTATACACTATAGTTCTCTAAAAAAAACGTTCAAATAGCTTAAAATCTTTTAAACTCACGCGAATAATTTGAAATAACTGTAGGTCTTATCAAATCCCTTAAAGCTTGTGAAATTCTTTGAGATCTATTGAATTCTTTGGAAATCCTACAAAATTCTTTGACATTGCTTGAAATTGTTTAAGTCTCTGAAAATTATTTCTATTCTTGTGAAATAACTTAAAATCTTTCAAATGCTTTGCAATATTGTAGGTTTCTTGATATTTCTTGAAACTGTTGAAATACGTACTATTCCCGTGAAATCAAATTTATTTTATTTCCATAAATTCACTAGAAATTCATTAAAATCGCCTAAAATCTATTGCAATTTTTGAAAATCGTACAAATCCATTAAAATGCGTAGAAATCCCTTCAATGTAAATTAAAATTAACTCATTAATTATTGTTCTCTAAGAAAAACTGTATAAATCCCTAGAAATCTTTAAAATCCTTGAAGATTTAATGAAATCCTTTAAATTCGTTTGAAATCCCTTGACATTTTTTTAATCTGTAGAAATACTTTGGAATTTTTTCAAATATATAAATATATATTTAATGGTAAAAACCCAGTTAAAATAAGTCATGATCATTTGAACTGTCTTGAATATAAATTAAATTAAACTTATTCACTAAATTCCAGCAATAAAAGTTCAAATCCCTAGAAATTTTGGAAAACCCTCGAAATCTTTTATATCCTTGGTGATTCAATAAATCCCTTAAAATCTTGTGAAACTCCTTAAAATCTCTTGCAATGTTTGGAGTCGCTAGAAACGCCTTGATTTCATTAATTTTTCAGTTCTCTAGAATTCCTTTAAAAACAAGCTTAGAATATTTGGAAATCCTTAAAATCCTTTAAAATTTTGTGGGTTGCTTTATATCACTCAAAACTGTTGCGATACACAAAAATCCCTTAAATAACATCAATTTTAGTCCCTAAAGTTCTCTAGGAATTCGTTTAAATCGTTTGGAAATTGTACATATCCATTGAACGAAGTAGATATCATTTGAATTTCCATTAATCTGAATTAGAATTAACTTATTCAATGAGGTTCTCTAAAAAACTTTTTAATTCTTGGAGAATCAATTTAATATAACATATAAATATATAATCGTAAAAATCCATTTAAAAAGTAGAAATAATTTGAAATGCCCTGGATATAAATCAAATTAAACTTATTCATTTAAGTCCTGTAAAAAAACTTTTGAAGTCCCTCGAAATCTTTTAATTTCTTGGAGATTTAATTAAACCCTTTAAATCTAGTGAAATTCCTAAAAGTCCTTTGAAAACTTCGGAATCGCTAGAAATTGCTTCAACTTTCATTTAGTTTTTAAAGTTCTCTAGAAATCCCTTAAAATCGATCTTAAAATCGAGTTTAAAATCTTTGAAGATACCACAAAATTCTTTGATATTCCTTCAAGTTTTCAAAATTCCTTGAAATTTAAAAAAATATGAAAATAGATAATTGTAAAAATCTATTTAAATGCGCAAAAATTATTTGAAATGCCTTAATTATAAAGGAAATTAAATTTCATTTAATTTCTGTAAAAAAAACCACTCAAATCTCTAGAAATCTTAGAAATCCTTCGGAATCTTCCAAATCCTTGTTTTCCAAAGTTCTATAGAAATCTCTTAATCAAGCTCAAAATCGTTGGAAATCCTACAAAATTCTTTGGAATCCCTCGAATTGTTTAAGAATCTTTCAAAATAACTTAAAATCCTTTGAAATTTTGTAAGCTCCTCAGTAGCCCTTGAAATTTGTTAAAATCGGTAGAAATCGTTGAAAGAATTTGAATTCCTGCGTTGAGTATAGATAAAGCAATTATTAATTTGTAGTTTCCCAATTTTTGCATCACTTCTCAAATTCTGGAAAAAAATGTACAAAATAATATGACATTCTCAGGTCTGTTTTTAATAAGGATTAAAACCTTGCAACTCAAGCTTCCCATAAAAGTTTATTTGAGAATCTCTTAATTTTCGCATTTTATTTTATATTCACTTTTTACGTTTCTTCATTATCCCACTAAAATTAGAAGGATTTAACTTCAAAGTTAAGACACGAGATAATAATTTATGCTAAAGTTAAGCTATTGCATATCAGCGACTAAAGTTTCCAAGCACGAAATGCTTTGCCCGTTAAATTCAAGTCTGGTTTACGTCTTCAGTCTTCATCTCATTTGTGGAAATTTCGCTAATTTCATTACCTCTGCATTTTCTCATTTTAATCTTTTTTTACAATCCTTTAATCGAAAGAAGAGAGTATGAAGTAATATTAAAGACTATTAAATACTTATGAACCATTAAATAACATCGGATGACATAAAGTAATATTGAAGGCCATTAAAAAATATTAAACAATAAATTTCTGCATCGTATATAGTCTCGTTTTTCCTTTGTCAGTGGTATTTTCTTACGTGTTCAGCGTTAATTAACCCACTTTTCTTTATCAATTTTCTCATCTAAATTGTGGGTCGTCTCACGATTCGCGATACACGTACCGGATCTTTTACAGGGCGAAAATACACTCTATTTATACGAAATCTCTGCAATTTCAACAAGTTTATAACTTTTCAGAACAAAACTATCGCAAATTGAATCAGAATTTAATATTTTTCACAATTCTCAATAGGGACAAAATGATTTATCCTAGCAAATTACCTGCAGGGAAAAAATACCAATTGGCTCTATTCTGATCTAATTGACATTGATTTAATTCATTGCCATCGACAAAAAATCGACATAAAATCGACAAAAATGTAGAAAATAATTCGAAAACAATTTGAAAAACTAACATTTTTAAAGGTTTTTCAATTATACTTTTGGAAACATCCAATTTTAAAGTATAAAATATTTTTCGGGGAACTTAAAACATAATCCACCTGGAAATAAACTGTTAGAGCTAAGTCTAGCCTAGATGCACGATAAGTTTGGTATAATTGAGTTCGCACAACGACCATTTCCTTATCCCTAAGTATTAAGTGTATTAACTTCGAGAACTGCACGACTGCCTCGGGGCGGAAATTAATTAAAACGCCGAATTGGATGAAATAAATAATGAAATTCTGTATTAATCAGATTGAATTACAATTTGATTAATAATCTATATGCTTCAATTTTACAATGAAATTGTAATTTCTTTCCAACAATGAATCCTGTCTAAAAAAAATAGATGGAATGAAATTATCGAAAATCGGGCTCTCATTGTTGTTGACCAACTGATTGGTTGCATATTGCGTAAATATGACTTTAAGTGGCTCTTTTCAGTTTGTTCTTTAGGATTTTCTGGAATTTTGTAAACATTTTATAAACTTTGTTTCTAAAAGAGAAAATTCAAATTGTAAATGATTCTTCAATAATAAAAGCAACTATTATGTTATTAACTTTTTGACCAATTGTTTAAAAAATGACAGAAGGATTCTATTCATAACCCCTTGATAAAGTTTGTTTCAAATGTTTTTTAATGACTATACTATAATTTGTAAACTTTTTCACACTTTCAAAGCGATGAGAAAAATAAAATTACAGACAAAAACTCACAATACACTGGAACCTGAAATTATAGCTGCCGAGTTTATGTCCTCCCTAGAATTAATGGCCCCGCAGTTTCGTAGTGAGAGAGGAGCCGGCGGGGTCAAGAGAGGCTTTCTCAGCCGGGCGTGACCACCAGCAGCGTAGCGAAAAAGGCAGCAGTGCGCGGGTGCTCACGTGCGCCTGGTGCATAACATTATTTATTCAATTGCAAATCGTTCACACGCCCCTGCCTGTTTACGTTTGGACTCTGAATTAACGGCCAAGGCCACTGCAAGCGATGCCCGAAACCGGTCATAATTTCACGTTCCAGTCTATCTTAATTATTTAGGCATTGGTTTTTTCCAATACAAATTTAAATGATTTCAAAATATATTTCAAATTTTGAGAAGTTTTGAAAAGATTCTATAATATTTGAAAATTTGAAAGTATTTCAAATTTTTTTTAACAAAATGTAGATTCTTGAAGATTTCGAAATAATATTTCTAAGCTTTTTAGAGAGTTTGAAAAGTTGTAAGATAATGGAATCGTTTCGTTACGATTCCAGCAAAAATAGAAGCTGATCTTTTATTTTGAAAAAATAATTTTAAGAAAATATTCTTAACCATTTCCTAAAGTTTAGGATAATAATATAGAAGATTTTAAAGCAAAATTTTGTAGTTTTGCATATGCATAAAATTGTAAGAAAAACTCGCATAATTTTATGAGATATCTAGAAGTTTTGAAAAGATACACAAAATAATTTTAAACTTAAAAAGATTTTCACAAATTTGAAGGCCATTTTTTTAATTTCGCAGAACTTTCTCAAATATTTAGGAAATATTTGAATCTTTAAAAAAATATTTAGACGTTTTTAAAAAATTTCTACAAAATTCACAATTTGAAAGGGTTTTTGAAAATCTAAAACAAAACGGAGCTTTCCGAAAATTTCGAAATACATGTGTAAGGTTTTCAAAATTTTCAAAAAAGTATCTCGAAGATTTTAAGAAAAATTTAAGTAATAACTCAAGTCATCTTGAAAGAAATTTGGGAATTTTAGAAGTTTTGTACATATTAAAAAAAATTCTTAACTTTGAAAGATTTCCGAAAATGTCTGTCAACTCTTGTAAAATAAGCAAATTTTTCTTTAAAATTGTCTAGATTCTTTTTTGACACATTTGAAATCTTCCAAAACCTTTTTCAATTTTCTCGAGAAACTTACGAAAATTATATTTATATAACCTTAAAACAAATAAACATACAAACTTCAAAATCAAATAGTCACTTGAAATTTTTATTTTGTATTGAAAATTTTTTTTCCTGCCTGAAAAGTCTTTTTTGGTTGAAAATACAACAATTATGTTGAAAATTCGTCTTTTTAGTTTGAAAATTCATCTCTTTTGATAGTTTAATCTTTTTTTGTTAAACTTGCAACTGCTTGATTGAAATTTAAAATATTTTTAATTTTTAATTGCAACTATTATACATATTTTTTGTTCAGAAATGTTATTTTTTGTTGAAAATGCAACTTCTAAGTTAAAAGTTAAACTACATTATTGAAAACTTACTTGTTTGGTTAAAAATTCATCTCTTCGGTTGAAAATCTAACTATTTTGTTGAAGATTTCCTTTTTTTTTTGGCAGAAAATCAATCTTCTTCTTTGAAAATTCATCATTTTGGTTGAAGATTCAACTATTTTCTTGAAAATTCGTTTTTTATGAACTCAAGTGTTTTTGATTTAAAATTGAAATATTTTTTGATTGGAATATCAACTATCATATTTTTCGTTAAGAATCAATCTTTTTTTGGTTGGAAATTCAACAATTTGGTAAAAGATGAAATTTTTTGTTGAAATTTTGCTTCATAGCATCTAAAATTTTCACAAATCATTTTCAATTGTTTTTCAAGAGTCTCGAGAAAATTATAATTATATAACCTTAAAAATAAATAAACAAATAAACCTGCAAAATGAATACTTAATCGAAATCTTCCATCGGAAGATTTAAAAAATGTTTAAAAGCAACAATATGATGGCGGTTTTTCTCAAAATATTAAAGGACAATTTTCATAAAAAAGCCACACTTATATTTTTTGCAAATTTATCGTTGAATTTTGTCTCCTATAAGAAAGAAATTCTGTGAGTTTCATGCGGGCTAAAATAACTTTCGTTGATAAGTGAATTTTTTTCTCGTAGAATCGATTTTCTTTTCAATCTTCTCGCAAGAGCGCTGTATAAAAAAATGTTAAAATGAAAATTTGCACATCTCAAAAAATTTTGCAAAAAATACCTCTTACTCCTTTGTGATATCTTGCATAATTCACGAAAAAAGTAGAAAATTATATTTTTAAGACAAAAAAATTCTCCTGACCTCAAGAATGGTTTAGCTTCCATAAAACTGATATATATATATATATATATATATATTTTTTGGAGAAACCCACCTTTCTTATTCTTACCCATTTTTAAAAAAAGTTTCTGCTGATATAAGAAAAGCATACTATCAGTTTTTGCGGGCTATATCATTTTTGTGGCCGAGAGATTTTTTTTCCTAAAAATATAATTTTCAAATTTCTCTCTTGAATAATGCAAGATATCACCAAGCAGTAAAAGGAATTTTTGTAGAACATTTTTAGATGTTCAAGCTATTATATCAAAAAATATTATAATCTTCGTTGTTTGCGAGAATAATGAGAAAATTCGATTTCATGAAAAAAATCTCCTGCAAACAAAAAAGATTTATTTCGCGAATAAGACACAGGTTTTTCGGAAGGAGAGCATAAACGGTATCAGAATCTGAGAAGAAATTTTAAACATCTCAATTAGGTCAAAGGTGATAGAGCTTTAAGAAAAAAAGAGTTAAAAAAAATGATAAGCACAAAATTCAGATTCTCGTAACTTAGCAGAAACATTTTTTTCACAAATCGAAAGAATACATATCGCCGACTTTCCTAAAAGAAACAACATTTTTGGTCTCCAAAAGATTCTGCGACTTCATTCGGTATATAGTACATATAATATAAATGCTTTAAATTTCATAAATAAAATTGATTGTAATTTCTAGGGGTTTTTAATCTTTATGTTTCGGAAGAATAATATTGAAAGGTTTGATTTTCCAAAGAAAAAGCTTTCAAAATCCAAACATTGGCTCTTTGTCAAAGCAAAAAATAAGTAAATACTTTCAATATTTTTCAAGCTTATGTTTCTCTCTTATCGAAAATCAGAGATTTTTCATAGGTCATCGAAAGTTTTCAATATGTCAATCCACGCGCTTTGAAGACGCCAACAATTACATCAAATACAATACTTATATATTCCCAATTAAAACAAATATTTTCTAAAAATAAAATAAGTAATTTTGTTAGAAAATTTAAAACCGATATTGGTAGGTTATGATAGACCGTGTAAGATTCTTCAATTGGACAATCGATGCGTCTCGAAGACGCGAACAAATATATCATATACATTACAATTGTATTTCTAATATTGAAAAAGTTTTTCTCATATCATGAAATAAACAATACATTTTTTAAATTTATATATTAATATATTATTCGAAGAGTTTCGAAGACGTGAACAAACATTTCAGAACCAGTACTGTAGTATTCCTAATGTGAACAAAGGTCTTCTCATATTTTTGAAACTTCATAAATCGGAACAGGTGGGTCATAAAAGGTCCAATAATAGGCCAATCGATGCGTCTCGAAGATGCGAACAAAGAAAATGGTTATCGTAATTTTCTATTTTGTATTTCAAGAAAATTTTTTTTTGTAAATTTTTGCTAAATTTAAAAAGGAATATTTTTGCTATAAGTCCGAAAAAATAAGGAAAAATATTTTTTATTCATTGAGTGATCATAACAACGTTAAAACTTGTACATAGATTTTATTGCAAATTTAAAAAACATTATTGTATCAAGAAATGAGATTTTGAAAAAATCCTTTTACAATATTATTGACTGTAATTCTAATATTTTTTTACTCGTTTCTCAATAGAAAATGATGACATTACAAATTTAAATTATCAATATTATATACAATATTTTACGATTTTTAATTCAAAGATTAAAAATCAGACAATCCAAAAATCAAGAGCTAATATTTATATTTTAAGTGAAGCATTTGGAATTTAAAAATTTCAAAATTGAGTATCTTTATATTTAAAGTATAATCAAAATTGTAATTTTGAAAATGAATAATGAAGTGACTTGCAATTATAAATATCACAATAATATTTTTGAAATATATTACTAAAATATAAAAATAGGGAAGCTGGACAGTTTAAAAATTAAAAAATTTGTAAATAATATTCGTGATGAAATAATTTCACCAAAACATTTTGAAATTCTATAGAAATTTTTGAAAACTTTATCTCAATTTTTTTACTATCCCCATGAAAGTAGTAATTCCAATTAGTATTTTCTCTGGAGTGAAGGATATTGAAAATGCTGATAAATTAACCCCATACAGTACGACAGCCCCCTATCCGAGTACAATGAGCCAAGCGCTTCTTAACTTCCGTGATCGGACGAGAAACCTCAAACCATCCATCTCAATAGACAGTAAAGTTATAATCTAATTACATAGGTAATTTAACTTTTGTAAAATATTCTTTAAGATCAGAAAACAGAACAATAGAGAAATTCATCTCCCAAATTAATAATTGCAAAGACGAAGTTAAATAACCTGATTGTAATATGCAACACATAACAACTTGATGCAAATTTTGCAAGAGATCATTCACAGTTTGGCCCTCTGAGAAAAATTATGATACGGAGACTTCGTATAAGTATGTTCTGCTGCTCAAATTTATCTGACGTTGGATCTGGACCCAACGGATGAAACAGGGCATTAAAAAAATAACTACTTTCTAAAGTGTATAAACAATATAACTCAAAATGCTATTTATAAAAACCTCCTTTTTTTAAATGGAAAGATATATTAATTTTTATTTAACAGATGAGTCAGTCAATATTGTTGGCTGAATGAAATAGTCACTTGAAATTACTGATTTTTGGTCAGTAGTAGTGACTGATTTGACTGCTCTAATAAGACTGCGAAATGATTTCTAAATTGAAATTCTTCAGATAAAATTCTCCATTAATAAGTTATTAAAATTAACCATAATAGACTGGATAACATATTTGAATTTACGGATGAGAACAATCAAAATGACTTGTGTAATTTGTGGAAGTTAGTGCTTATATTATTTAAAATGATCAATATACATTCGTCTTTATCGGTAGCAATCAAATATTCTTGGTTCAAAATTATTCATCTTTATGGTTGAATTCAACTATTTTTCATTTAAAATAAAAATTTGTTTGTTTGGAAGTTGAACTATTTTGCTGAAAATTCATTTTGTTGTTGTTGGAGATTCATCGTTTCAAGTTAAAATTAATTCTTTGTTGTTTGAAAATCAATTTTTACAAATGGAAATGCAACTTTTACATTTTTTGTTGAAAATTAATTTTTTTAGTTAAAAATTTCATTATTTGTTTGAAAATATAATTATTTTGTTGAAAATTTTGTTAATTGAAACTTGTGCTTTTCTATTCCTTGTTGAAAATTGATTTTTTTAAATTAAAAAGTCAACTAATTGGTTGACAATTCAACTTTTTTGTTGAAAATTCATTTTTTGGTTGAATTTCACTCTTTTTTTATTTGAAAATAAAATTTTTTGGTTGAAATATCAACTGTTTTGAATTAAAACTAAAATCCTTTTTAAATTGAAAATTCAAGTGTTTTTTATAAAAATTGAAATTTTTTGTTCAAATATTAGCTATTGAATTTTTGTTTTGAGATTTCAACTTTTTTTTTGGAAATATTGTATTCATTAGTTGAAAGTTGAACTACTTTGTTAAAAATTCATTTTTCTGTTGAATATTCATCATTTTAGCAAAAATTCATTTATTTTGTTGGAAATTCGTCATTTTTTGTAGAAAATTGATCTTCTTGGCACGAAATTCATTTTTTTGCTGAAAATTTAAATATTTGGTTGAAAATTCAACTGTTTTGATGAAGGTTCGTTTTTTTCCATTGAAAATTCAACTATTCAATCCAAAATTCTTGTATTTTGTTTGAAATTCGTCTTTTTAATGGAGAATTAATCTTTTTTGTTAAAAATTCCTATTTTTTGGTTGAAAATTCAACTACATTGTTGAACATCAAATTATTTTTATGAGTACTCTTTTTTTGCTGAGAATTAATTTTGTAATTAAAAGTTTAATTACAGAATTTTTGGTTGAAAATTGATCATTTTTTGTAGCAAAATACAAGAGACTGATTTGTCAGTTCGGTAATTCGCATTTTCTGAATCAGTGAAAGTTGACTTCGAATCTGTCAGTTATGACTGATTCAAATTTAGAGTCTAATCACCATAATCTCACAATGAAATTAGACTCAGCGATTTCGTATTTTAAAATTTTATGAATTCTTAAGGGAATCATTTTTCCTAAAATTTTTCTGTCATCGAAAAAGAATATAAAATTCTGTCACACATTTTCTCGATGTCAGACGGTCTGTGCGTATAAAGAATCAGCGATAATTACCTGTCATTAGGAGAATTCTCTTCACGGGATCAATTGTTCATTAAAATTTATGACACCGAGATGATTAATCACTCTCTTAGCGCAGTTTGCACGAACTTCGCGGTTGCTTACAATCCCATCTGAAATCATTAATTTTTTCACGAGTGCTTACAAGTTACCGAGACGTGACGAAGAACCTTTATTAATTAACATTTCAATTCGCGCGAAACATCGATTCCTATTTTCGCTTTTCCTGGCAAAAAGGGCGAGCAATTTTATATAAAAGTTCGCTTTCCCTGCGGGGGAAAAAGTGCCATTAATATCGATTCATAATATGTCATCGTGTTATGAAATTCTATACAGGTTAAAAAATGAATTATTCTTACATTCTCAATTTAAATCAGTCAAATTCTCACGGCTTAAAATAGTGTGAATTTGACGACTATGACAAATTAGTGAAAAGTAACTTTTCAAAGCAGTCAACTTGCCTTACTAATTAAATTATTTCTTCTAAATGATTAAATCTCTTGGAATTTCAACTAAAAAAAGTCATTTTTTAACCAAAAATAGAATTGTTAAATTTTCAATTAAAACAAATATTAATTTTGAACCAAAAATAATGAATTTTCAACCAAGAAGATTAAACTTAAACCAAAAATGACGAATATTCTACAAAACAGAAGAAACTTCAACCGAAAAGTTTCAAACAAAACAAAAACACTAAGTAAAAATTAGCCATAGAGATGAATTTCTTACTAAAATGATAAAAGAAATTAGAATAAAGTAATTCAACTTTCAACCAAGTAGTAGAATTTTCAATAAAAGAGATGAATTATCAAAGAAAAAAATATGATAGTTGATATTCCAACTGAAGAAGATTTCAATTTTAAATCAAAAGCAATTGATATTCCCAATAAAAAAGATTCTTTGAAATCAGAAATAGTTGAATTCAACCATGATGATAAATTTTCAATCCAGAAGTTTAATTTATACCAGTAATGACGAATTTTCAACTAAAAAGTTAATTTTCAACAAAAAATAGCGAATTCAAGTTTTCAGATAAGTAATGAATTTTCTATAAAATAATGCATTTTTACCAAAAAATTACTAAAAATGTAATAGTTGATATTTTAATCAAAAAAGATTTTTATTTCAAATAAAAATAGCTAAATTCATCCAAAAAAGACAAATTTTCAACCACAATAAATTAAATGAACTTTCAACCAAAAATATAAATTTTCAACTAATAGAATAACCTTTCATCCAAAAAAGAATGATTTTCAACAAAAATACATGAATTGTCAACCAAATAGTAGAATTTTTCACTAAAAAAATTAATTTTCAGCTTGGAATAGAATAGTTTAATTTTCATTAAAAAAAATCATTTTCCAGCAGAAAAAATCAATGTTTACAAAATAGTTAAATTTTCATCCAAAGGAATGATGCATTTTTTCAAACATATTTATTTAAAAAAAAAAAGTCAAATTCTGATGAAAGAATTAACTGTCAACTAAAAGGACGAACCTTCAGTGAGAACAGTTATGTTTTAACCCAAAAGTGGTGGCTTTTAACAGAAAAAAGATGCAATTTCTACCAAAATGGATAATTTTTCAACAAAAATACATGAATTTTCTACCGAAAATGAAATAGTTCACCTTTCAGTTAAAAAATTAATGTTCAACAAAAAAAAAAACAATGAATTATTATCAACCAGTCAAACGTATAACCTCAGATGTGCGTTTTCAACTAAAATCAGTAATATTAGTCCAAAAAATGAATTTTCAACGAAGCAGTTCAACTTTTAACCAAACTGTTAAATAACAAAAAAGTTGAATCTTCAACCAAGAAGATTATGTTTCTATCAGAAAGACGAGTTTTTAATAAACTACAATATTCCAAATTTTGATGCTGTAACTATTCCTGTAGCTTTTCTTGGAAAATTTCTCAATTATATCGTATCTTGAAATGTTTGACCAGAAAATATAATTTTTTATTTTTAATAACATGCGGATATGCCTCTCATCTACAAAACGTTTTTAAGGGATCATATGCATAGTATACAGAAACAAATTGCTTGTGACACGATTTGCACAATTCTCTTCAAAAATAGTCACTATTCGCCTGACTACAAGAACTTTCAACCGAAAAGTTGAATTTTTAATTCATAAATGTTAATTTTTAACCAAAAAAATCATTTTTCAACAAAATAGTTATATTATGAACGAAACAGAATTTGTAGCCCAAAGAGATAAATTCTGAACCAAAAATATTATAGTGGACTGAGAATGTTTTTCAAAAAAGCGATTCGAAAACAAGACAAATTTTCAAAAATTTTAAACATAAAATGTACAACTTCAACAAATTAGTTTTTTTTTTAACCAAAGAGGTGTTTTTTCAACTAAAATTATGAATATTTAACCAGGAAGATTTATTTTCCACAAATAAAGACGAATTTTCAACAAATTAAAATGCCATTTTAATTGTCAATCACAGAGATCAGTTTTCAACTAAAATGATTAAGCTTTAACCAAAAAAAATTTAATAAAGTAATTTAAGAAAGCACTTGAAAAATGTATAAAAGTAGTTTCACTCTTAAGTAAGAAGTTGAATTTTAAACAAAAACAAATGAATTCTCAGCAAAAGATGTAATATGTAATTGATATTTCAACCAAACAAAAATGTTTCAAAAATAAAAACAGTTGAATTTAAAAAAAAAAAAATTTGAACCAAGATGATTGATTTGCTACCTATAAAGGCGTATTGCTCAAACCAGTGCAGTGACGTGCACTGACTGATTCAGTAATTTAAAATGATATAAACTAACTTTCGTTCATTAAGTCAGTTATTCCGAATGACGTACTCCGTAACTTTCACTAATTAAATTAGTCATTTTGACTCATATAATCAGTAACTTTGACGAATTAAATCAATCATTTTGATTTATCTAAGCCGTAATATTCAATATGTTGATCAGTCATTCATGGTGAATTTGAATCATTTATTAAAATTTAGGAATTTAATGAAAAATTTCAATTTGGGAATAATTGCACCATTCTACTATAGCAGACAAATCAGTCACTTCTGTTGACTGAAAATTAGTCATCAAAAATGACAATTTGATTTCTATAACAATATTAAAAACAAGTTTTATATTCAATTTTTCTATCACTTAATTGCTATTTTTGAATGAAGAAATTAAAAAATTTGTTTTTGACATGTCGATGAAAATTTTGTCCGCTGATAGCTTATCATTCTTAAGGAATTAAATTGCTTTAAATGTTTTCTCTCTATTTCCTTCGATTCTACAAAGTCTTGGCTTTAAAACCGTGTTATGATTAATTCTTTTAATTTTGATCAAAGTATATTTTAAGTGTTTTTATAAAAAGTGTAATTTGGTACGAGGTGAATAAATTGTTAACAGGTTAGGCATGCTTGATTAATTTAATTATTTTAATTTTTACTGATTTAAATTTAGAGTGAACAGTTTTATAATTTCAATTTGCAAAATTTATTATATTAACGAAAATGCAATACACTGCCAAAAAGCAACGATAGAATTAGAACATGCAAATTTTTTTCATGGTCGATAATGCAAATTACTCATTCTCCCAACTTTTTCTTGAATAATAATGTATCCGTCTATAATTATACAACTCATAAAGGAGATAAAGGAGCACGTGTAAAGAAAACAATTTTAGTGTGAAAAATGAGACCAATTTGAGAACTCTATATTTTTTCTAAAGGGCACTCCAACCCTAACTTTTATTTTTTTATTTGACAAGAGTTATGATACATCCGGCTTAAAGTATAAAAGTAACTGTCCCAATGTTGAAGATCCCGACTGATAAATTATCCCATGAACCCCTAAAGCACGTTATCGCTCTCGCGTGTCAGGTAAGTCACTGTAAAGATACAGATGTTTATATATATATGAAAGTCTTTGTATGTGTAGTACATATAAAGTCCAACTTGAAAGGCGAATAGGCATTAGGTCGCTTCACTTCAACTTTTTTCCGGTAGATAAGTCTTTTTTACCCCTGTGAGATTTATGTGGAAATCAAAATGTCTAAATCTCCAATTTTCAAGAAAAATCTCCTTAGGATTCTGATTATCGTTTTAAAGAGTGCACTATATCAGCATTTTTCTTAAGTTCCTTACTATTATATAAAATAGCTTCTCTCCAAACTTGAATCAGTAAAATGTCACTGTGCATCAGTGCAAATTTAATTTAAATTCAATAATATTTCACTGATTGCAGCAGTTATAAAAGACTGGAATTTAAAAAGAGGACCACTAAAAATGCAATGGTTTTTAACTGGGTAATTGAGTACGACTGAATTTCGGGAAAATTTTTACAGATTCTTAGTGGATTATCACTAATTGTAATTACGAAAAGATATTAACTGATTCTCAGTGAAAATCTAAAAGTCCAATTTTTTTGAACCAAGTCCTATTAAAAAATCTTGAAAATTACGGAAAATGCAGGTTAGTTCAAATTTCATCAAGTGATGGCTTTCTAAATTTCCCAAAACATTAAACTGCTTTTTTAGAATTTCGTTCTTTAATGTTGGCCACGAGAAATAATGTACGGATGCTTCGAATTGCTAAAAAATTCACAAAAATTACTTAAAATATGTGTCTATTGCACTAACCAGCGACCGGATTTCTCAAAAGGAAATTTACGACTGTAGAATGTCAGTGGAGTGAATGAAGCCTGAAATAAAAGACCTTAGATACTAATGAGCCCGATTAGTGTGCCTTACATGATGACTTTGTGAGGCTCTTCACTTGGGATGATCGCTAGAGAGATTGATCAGCAGCCTGGGTCGGAGCAGTGTTGCGGAACGAACGTGTTATTTTAATAAGTAACAAGGGAACACTAGATCAATCTAAGAATCTATACCCGCATCACCACATTACTCCATTCCTCAACGAGTGAGTCACGCTTTTCCGAAAGGGACATGGTTTAGTTGTATGATAATGAAAAAATACTAACAATTTTTAAAATAATGTTTCACGTTCTGCAAGAAAAATGTGCGTCATTTGTACAACTTTTCACTTTTTAGGATTTTGTAACCCCAGGCAGAAAGCCTTATAGCTGCGGCCGGGTGCTGAAATGCTAATTTTCTTAGAACTGATTGAGAATCGTAATTTTTAATTTGAATCCCATTCACGTTCCACTAGTTTTACAGTTGAAAAAGTCACTCAAAATGCACAAGCACTTGCTGTAAGTAGCAATGAATTTTACTGATTGAGGTAGTCATAAGTACCCCAGTGGACGCTTTTGACCTCAAAAAGATAGAACAGTATAGAATTTGAAATTGCAGTAATTGTCAATGAGAAATTTTCACTATTTGAATCAGTCGAAAAGGACACAGAAAAAGTCGGCAGTGAAAAGTAATGTCTACTGATTATATCAGTGAAATTGAACTGATTCTCAGTAACCTATTTCGGGCTATTTAAAGCAGTACTTTAGGTTTTCACTGTTATGCCAGTGTTTTTTCTGTTCGACTGACTAATCAGTAAATGTTAAGTGTAATCACTAAAGTGAATCAGAGGAATGATACTAGCGAATATATACAAATTTGGAAAGTTCAAAACAATTTATACTTGAAACGTTCCTTACCTGGATTTCAAGCTTAACTCCTTTGCCTTATTGAAATAATTACTATCAAATTGACTTCAATTATAATAGCGGAGAATGATTAATGCGGTGCCCCCTGCTGAACTTTCAGTATATTTTTTAGCAATTATATAAGTGAAGTACGACATGGAATTTTAATGAAATTTTACCTGATTGAGGTAAAGCAAGAAGTACCTAATTGATTTTCAGTGAAATGTCCCTACGAATTAGAATCAAATAATTTAGTCAAACCTTATTTGACAATTAGTAATCAATTAATCAATTAATTGCTGATCGACTTGGTACTGCTTGATTAAGTAAAATTTCAGTAATTCGTCTATCTTATTTCCAGTAAAGAACTTCTAACTCTAATCTGAATTAGTTACGGTTTTTGGTAAAAATATGAATTCTAATCAATCAGCTGCTTTCTCATTATCAGTAGAAAGTCACTGTAGACTCAGTAAACCTTATTGTACTAATTGTAACATTTTATATTGAAAACTCCTGTAGATTTGGACTCTTATTGCAGTAAAAAGTCACTAAAATGAAACACATGCTCTTCACTGATTTATCACTAGAAAAAAATATACTGAAGATTCAGTGACAGATACTGGGAATCCGAGTCCTTTTTTATTGGCGAATCAGTGAAAACCCACTAGAATTTTTCAGTGAATTTTTACTATTTAGTATTGTTAAACTAACAAGTTAGAAGATATATACAGTTTGAAATTGTAGTCATTGTCAATGTGAAAATGTTTACTAATGAATTAGTACAAAAGTGCCGAGAGGAAGTCATCCCTGAAGTGAATGATTGGATTTGAGAAAGGATCACTAATTTTTGATATCGTAGAGGATATTTCTCACTGACTGAATCAGTACAATAATTTCAACTGATTTTCAGTCATTTTTTTCTGTTTATTTTAATCAGTACTTTAGGTTTTCACTGTCAAGGGGGTATTTCTATTTGACCGGACCAAAAAATCGATTTCTTTTTGAATTGTTGATAATATATAGCATGTGGAATTTGTACGCAAACGATTTGTTTGGTTCGGACTTTTTAACGACGCTGCAGCATGGTCAACTGCGCAGAGCGGAGAGTACTCAGCCGCACGCTGTGGAGGCCCGCTTCGGCTGTCAGACAGGCAGGTCATAAATGTGTATAAGGGTCATTGTTCGTCTCAAACAGATTTTCCTTCCCCAATACGATGTTCCGAAAGCATTTATAAATTTGTATCCAAGTTCTAGTCAAAACTTTCAGTTGTAGGTCTGAATTTCCAGTGTCACGCTACATGTTGAGCAAGTCGTTGTTCTCAAAACACGATGTTTTAAAATGGCTGACATGATTCCGTCAAAACCACTGGACCGATTAAGCTCAAATGTAGAGGATATATTTAGCATGTGTTTGGCTATAGCCCAAACTAAAATAAATAAGAAATAATGATTTTTGAATTTTTAGTAAGTCAAAAACTACCCCAAAAAAAGTCAAAATTCGCAAACAAAATTTCAAATGGGCGTCATTTGGTCAATTTTCAATATTTTGTATTTGTTTTAGTCTCAGCAATAGCCGCACTCATATATTTTAAGAATCTCTTCGATTTTTTGCTTCAGAAGACCTGGAGCAGCTGAATCATGTCAGCCAAGTGAGGGTGTCGTTTCCGGGAGACATTTTTTGAAACGCTACAGCGCCCCCTTAAGCCACTGTCTTTTTTCTTTATAACTGAGTAATCACTGACGGTTAGTGAAGGCCTGGGGAAAAAGCGTCATTGAAGTTAATCAGTGAAAAAATAGTAGTGAATGTATAAAAATTTAGAAAGGTTAAATGTGGCTTCAATTTTTGGTCAAACCTGAATGATTCAGTTTTATTTACTGAACTTTTGATAATTTCATTACTGTGAAATTAGTGAAAATTTGTATGGAATATAAGTGAAAGTTTATTGTTTGAGGTAGCCAGAAGTACGACACTGATTTCCAGTGAAATTTCGCGAGGAATCAGTTTCGAATGAATTTTTAAAAACCTGAATTACCTCCAGTTTTCTGGTAACTGTATAAATTAGTAGAAAGTCATTGAAGAATTAGTGAACCTTACTGAAATAATAGCAAATTTTTCTACTGACACCACACGGAAAAAATAAGTGTCGAAACTTCACTTGACTAGTCAACCATTCTAGGATAGGCCACTTTTTTTTAGAATCTCGTATAATTTTGATTAAAGAACCGCAGACTTCATCGAAAAAGTGAAAAAAGTCATCGAATTATTGGAAGACAATCTAGGAACATCAGTTTTCGAATTTTTATTCAGCAGATTTTGACAAAGTTCATGGCAAACATTCAATTGTTCATAAAAAGTCCTCCAGGTTCCAAACGATTTGGAATACAATAACTCTAGCACAGAAACGAATAACTGATTTATAAGTTTTCGAAGAATTCGTTCACTGTCTTCTACATATCTATATATTCACAATGTACAGTCACATTGGATGCTCAGGTGAAGTGGTATATGTATCAGTCTGAATGGAGTCGCGGTCACCGGCAATGAACAAATGAGCGCGGATTTAAATTTGACTTTTCACTGACATTTGTGCAAAATATTCAATGTGTTAAGTTAGCCGTGGGGTCTAGTGGTTAGGGATAAGTTGCGTTCGATAGGTGTTAGGTAGTTCGAATCCCGCCGCAAAATTTCTTTCGATTTTTCATAGGTTCGTGTGTATCTGTAAAAATAAATATAACTTAAGCGTGAGTCTATGTGAATAACGATATAGTAAATATAACCGCGAAATATATATTTTTTTAACTTGGCTATACTGTTTTCTAAAAACTCGTTAGGAGTCATCGAAAGTTTCATTGACTGGCTTCGAAGCATCAGTGTATCAGTGTTTCAAGAACTCTATTCCTCTGGTCTTCACATTTTCATTGAAATTATTTTGTTCTTTCGACAACTCTTTCTACTTTTTAAACATTTATCAATCAAGGTTTGTAAGACGATTCTTCCAATTTATGACATACGTTTAACCCTATCCTAGAGTGGTTGACTCAGTCATTCAAAATTTCAACAACTAATTTTTTCCGTGCAGTAAACTAATTTCACTCATTTAAATTGTAAACAGTCGTTTACTGAATGAGTTGGTATCGACTTGAGTTTTTCATAGTCAAACCTAACTAATTTAGTGTCACTTGCTGGTTTTTCAATCAATTTCTAATCAACTTGGTACTATTTGATTTAGTAAAATTTTCCTAATTCGTGCATCTTACATCCAGTAAACAATTTTTAACTATAACCTGCATCAGTTCCAGTTTTCTGGTAAATATATAAATCAGTAGAAAGACACTGATTTTTCAGTAAACCTTACTGGAATAATATCAAATTTTTCTACTCATTACTGATTTTCACTAAAATTTTAGTGAATAGACAGTTATTTCTCAGTAAATTTTCACTGATAGAAGTAGCCAGATGTCACCAGTAAAATTTCTCTAATTTAAATTGACAGAACCTTTGAGTAACTCTTTTATGGCACCTACGTTAACTCTAAACTCGTTAACTCCTCGCTGTAAGTTATGGTTGAGCAGCTGGGACATAAATTGAAAATAAAAATAAATTGGCAAATTGCGTAGGAAAAAGGAAGCAAGGAACAGATTGGCTATTAATAATTCTGCGGAAGAGGAAATGGGCCATTCTGGCACTGGATTTGGACATTTTTTGTCCACCTTGAATAAACTCATTTATGGCGAATACATGAAATTTATCGCTTCGCCAACAACGCGATTCCAGATATATTTCGCATTTGGTTCGGCCAATTTTCCAATCCCAAAACTCTGTCTTTCCAGCGCAGCGCCGGCGCTATAAGTGGAGTAGCAAACGGCAAAGCGCTCTGTGCTATACTTAACGGATTCATTACGATCGAGCTAATAATATGCATTTCAGGAATGTCCGCGCCGATACGGCACTCGGAAAGCAAGTCTCTTCACCCTCATCTCCGGAGCTTGTAAATCTGTGAGTGGTCGTTACCATCGCACTGTAGTCACTATACTGTTTACAAGCGCTTACTTGCATGCGCTCCGCCGGCGATAATGAGCGATTCGTAATGCAAATAAACTCGCGAAATTGGCCTTTCTCTGAATTATTCGCTCTTTAGTTCCCCATTCACTTCATTTCGTATAGTAACATGATAATAGTACATTATTATGAATTTAGCAAATTTTTCACATGTTGGCTAATTACGATTTTTTTTCAAATGGTGGATTTACAAATTATCAAAAATAGAATAATATTTCAGAAATTTTGATCATTAAAAACATTTGTAATATTTCAAAAATTTTTTAAATTTCGAAGTATTTTGAAATTTTGGGGCCGTTCAAAAAAATACGTAATGCCTTCAGGGAGTACCTCGAGCGTTACGCTAATTTAAAATTACATGAACTTACTTGAGAAAAAGCGTTACGAATAGGGGGGGGGGGGGGGGGTCAAAATTATCAGAAAAGGCGTGACGTATTTTTTGAAGGCCTCCTTTTAAATTTTTTGAGACATTCTGGAAATGTACGGGAATTCAGAATATCCTAAAATTTTTATAATTTATGGTAATTTATGTTATTTTATGGCAATTTATGATAAATTATGGTAATTCAAATGAACTCGCGAAATGGGCCTTTCTCTGAGTTATTGCCTATTAACTTCATCCCGAATAGTAACATGATGATAGCATATTATTATAAATTGAGGACATTTAGGGCATTCTGGCAAATCAACAAATTTTTAAAATTTATAGTGGATTTGCCATAATCAAATAATATGAGAAAATTACAAAAATTTTGATAACTTAATGTAAATTTATGTTACTACAATTTTTGAAAATTTTTTATTGTTTCAAGTGTTTTGAAACTTTTGAATTTTTTAGTCATTTTTCGTATGTTATGATAATTTATGATGAATTATGTTAATGCAAATGAACTCGGGAATTAGCCTTTCTCTGAGTTATTCGATCTTTAGTGCTCCAATCACATAATATCGTATGGTAACATGATAATAGTATATTATTATGAATAATTTAGGAATTTTTCGCAATTCTAATTTTTTTTTACTGTAGATTTATAAAATACCTAAAATTTTGATAAAATTTTCTAAATTTATGGTAAATTTATAAATTACCAAAAATTCTGTTCATTTTTGAAGTTTTAAATATTTAATTTTTTTTTAAAGTTCGTAATGGCTTGCAACTTTGGAGTTTTGTTGTTGAAATTTTGGAAATTTACGAGAATTTATAGAATCCAAAATTTCCCGAATATCCGGAAATTTTCTGTAATTAATCGTCATTTATGGTCATTTATTTATTGTACATTTATTCCTGAAATTGTCCTTTCTCTGAGTTATTCGCACTTTAGTGTCCTATTTACTTCACTTCGTATAGTAACGTGATAATATTTAATAGCATATTATTATGAATTTGAGACATTGTGGAAAAATGCAAAAATTTTTGGTGCATCTATAAATTACCAAAAAATATTGAAAATTTTCAGAAATTTTTTGAGATTCTGACAAATTTATGAGTCAACGTTTTTGAAATTTTTAATATTTAATCAATTTTGAACTGATTTGAAATTTTTTTAATTTACTTTGAAAATGTTGATAATTTTGAAAGTTTAAGGTGAATTTATAAATCATAAATAAAATTTGTAAATTATAAATCGGAAAATTGAAATTTTTTAAAAGTTTTGGAAACTTATAGTGCATTTATAAATTATAAAAAATTGACTTTTTTTTAAATGTTCACACGGAGAAAATTTGTGTGTTAAATTTTGCATAACTTAGTTCGGTA
>CAKNXH010058147.1:47471-80781 GCA_932178445.1 Andricus quercusramuli | reverse complement strand
GACAATGATATAGGTTAAAATCCAAATGCGTAACACCACTGACTCGTGCTGGGCCAAAGCACTACACAAATAGCCTAGTGGGAGAAGTCTATTGAGGTCAACCGTTACAGTTAGGTGTAGAAAATAGTTGTCGGGCAAGGGGGGCAAGAGGTAGGCAAGCTAAGAGGGGGAAACATCGAGGAATCTTTGGTAAGGTAGGTATGCCGACCATACGAAGTCCACAAACGGGCGACAGAGGGCAGGGAGATGAAGAAGCAAGAGCGGACGAGGTTGTGAGCGAGGTTAGTGGGGAGAAGGGAGAATTTGACAGTAGCGATGACGAGACGTTCGAGACACCGAACAGGGTCGGATCAGCTGAGAGAAGGGGTTCAGGCACGAGCCAGAAACGCGGAAGACCTTCAAGCTGAAAGCGCCTCAACAGGCTAGGTAGCGCGGGCTCGAATAGGAGTCTGGATGAATGGCACAAAAAGGGGAACGTGACTAGCAGTGAAGGGGAAGATAAAAGGAAAAGAGAGGAAGGGGAAGATGATCCGGAAAGGGACAAGGATAACAAGAAAGTGAAGATTAAAAGAAAAACACCAGACAGAAATAGGTGGGAGGGGGGATGTTTGAGAAGCTAGCAGCCCTCATAAAAGGTTTCAAAGAGGAAACAAGGAAGAGTCTGGAAGATATGAATAGGCAGGGGAAAGAAGTTAGGGGGAAGTGAGAAAAGTAAGAGAAAAGTGGGAGGAGTGGGATAAACTCTGGAAAGAGGAGAAAGACAAGGTATGGGGTAAACTAGAGGCCATAGAGAATAGACAGAGAGAGATTGACGAACAGACAAATAGGGAGATAAAAAAACTGGAAGAACGGGTAAGCAAATTAGAAGTTAGGAATGAGCCTATGGAGAAGGGAACAGAAAGTGAGGGAAAAGTAGAAGGGAGTGATAACGTGCAAAATGAGAATGAAAGATTGAAGAAGAGACTGAGTGAGATTGAAAGAAGGTTGGAAGGAGAAGAAAGGGCGAAGAGAAAAAATAACATAGTAGTCAAGGGATTGAAAATAGAGAGTGAAACAGGGGAAATTTAAATCAAAAATCTGCTAAGAGATATTGGAATTCGGGTGAGGGTAGAAGGAGTTAAGAGATTAGGAATGACGAAGGAAGGAAAAGAAGGAATGTTTGTAGTAAAAGTAGGGAGTGAGGAGGAGAAAAAGAAAATTATGGAGAACAAAAAATTATTGAAAGGAAGAAGGGAGAGAATTGAAGAGGATTTGACCTGGAGGGAGAGGAAAAAGAGATGGCAAATAGAACAGAGAGCATGGATAGAGATGAAAAAGGGACGCATGGTATGGATAGGGTGAGACAGACTATGGATAAATGGGGAGGAGTGGGTCTGGGACGAGGAAGTAGAAGAAATAAGGAAAAAGGGCAAAAGAGTTGAGAAAGGTAGAAGAAAGGAAGATACAAGAGAAGCTACAGAGCAAACAGAGGGGTTTCCAAAAAGCAAGGCGGAAGAAAAGTAAGGAGGATAGGGGAGGGAAGGGAGGAGAAAAAAGTGAAAATAGCTTTCTGGAATGTGTCAGGCTTGAAGAACAAGAATGAAGGTTTCTGACGGGAGTTAGAAAAGTGGGATGTGATTATGATGAGTGAAACCTGGGCGGATGAGAAGGATTGGAAGGGGATGAAAAGGTTGTTACCTAAAGGGTATGTGTGGACAATGCAAGAGGCAAGGAAGGAACGCGTTAAAGGTAGAGGAATGGGCGGCATGGTCTCAGGGGTGAGAAAAGAACTGGCAGTAAAAGGTAAAACAGAGCAGGACAGGGAAGAAAAGGGGGGAACAATGGTAAGAAGGATTATAATAGGGAAAGTCAAAATAGCGGTGGATTGTGTATATAGAAGAAGAGGGGAAGAGGAAGGTTGGAGAGTAATAAGGAGGTAGATGGAGGAAAAGAAGGAAGAATTGGTTTTGATAGGAGGTGACTTAAATGCCTGGACTGGCGAGCAAGGGGGAGGGACTTGGGATGAAGAAAAGGAGGCATATATAAGGAGCTCCAAACATAGGGAGATAGACCGGGAGGGGAGGAGGTTACTAGACATAATAGGAGAAACCGGATGTTTTATATGTAATGGCAACATGAAAGGAGATGAGAAAGGAGAGATTACATTTATAGGTAAGGGAGAAACAATAATAGACTACATCCTGGCGGAAGAAAGAATGAGTAATATGATATGCAGTATGAATGTAGGGAATGAGATAGGGTCAGAATACTTCCCAGTAATAGCTACACTGAAAGGTGGCGTCCATAAGCGTGGCAGAGGGAGAAAGGAAAGACGGGGGGAAAGGAACACGAAAATGGGAGTCTGGGGAGTAGATAAATTAAAAGTGTTTGAACAGAAGATGGAAAAGGAGAATGTTAAATATGAAAAGGAGGAGGGAGTAGACTCGTTAATTGAAAGGTTGAAAGGGTCGATTGAGAAGGTGAAGGATGAGATAGGTACAAAAGAAGGAAGAGAAGAGGGGAAAAGAGGCTGGTGGGACGAGGAATGCAGGGAGAGTAAGGAGAGAATGAAAGAGTCTGTAAGAAAATGGAGGAAAGGAGAAATAGAGAAGGCGGAGTATAACAGGAGAAAAAGAGAACATGAGAAGATGCTGGGAGGGAAAAAGCAAAGGGGAAAGGAGAAATACAAGGAAGAAGTAGAAAAAGCAATCAAAGAAGGTAGGGTCTGGGATGTGATAAACAGGGAAAGAGGAGGAAGGAAGGGCGTGAATGAAGAAATAGAAATGGATGAATGGACCTATTATTTTAAGGGTCTGCTAGGGGGAGAACAAAACAGGATAAAAGGGGAAAATAGAAAGACAGTCCAGGGAGAAATGGAGGAAGAGAACGAAATAACAAGAGAAGAAGTAAATGAGGCGATAGGTAGACTGAAAAGAAACAAGGCCACAGGAGAGGATGGTATGGAGAACGAAGCTATAAAGTATGGAGGAGAAGGGATTAGGGAAGTGATGTGGAGGATATGCAACAAGGTCTGGAAAGGAGAAGGGTGGCCGGAGGAGTGGATGACAGGGCTGGTAGTACCGCTTGTTAAGAAAGGGGAGGGTGAGAAGGTAGAAGAGTACAGAGGGATCACTCTCATGCAAGGGGGCTATAAAATATACACAGAAATTCTAAGAAAAAGGTTAGAGAATCAGATAGAAGAGAAGCAAAGCATCCCACACAACCAGACGGGATTGGTTAACAGAAACTTAGGGAGAAAAAGAGGGAAATTAGTCGCTTTGTTTGTAGATTTCAAAGCAGCTTTTGACTCAGTCAATAGAAAAGTGCTATGGCAGGCAATGAAAGAGAGGGGAATAGAAGAAGGGCTGGTGGAGAGGATAAAGGAAATTTTTACTGAAACCAGGATTAGGGTGAAGATACGCGGGGAAAAAGGGGAGGTTTTCTGGACAGGAAGAGGTCTAAGGCAAGGGTGCCCGTTAAGTCCACTACTTTTTAATTTGCTGCTGGCAGACCTGGAGGAGAAGCTAAAGGAGAAAGGGAAAGGGGGGACCATCCTGGGTAATAGCAAACTATACTCACTAGCATACGCGGACGACGTAGTTCTAATAGCAGACGCTGAGAAGGGAATGAACCTGAGGATAAGAATTTTCGAAGAGAACGTGGGAACAAAAGAACTGACGGTGAACGTAGGGAAGACCAAGGTGATGTGCTTCAGAAATAGAAAGACCAAAATAGGTTAAGTTTGGAAGATGAACGGACAAACAGTGGAAATTGTGGAGGAGTTCTGTTACCTAGGTTTTTGGTTTGAGTCAGGAGGGGAAAACGATTTGCAGGTGAGGAAAAGAATAGAAAGTGCGAGTAAAGTAATGGGCCAAGTATGGGGTATAGGAAAGAGAAGGTTCAAGGACGATTGGAGAATGAGGGTTTGGTTGTTTGATGCGTTGGTTTGGGCGGTGTTGTGTTATGGAGTGGAGGTTTGGGGATGGAAGGAACATAGGAAAGTGGAAAGCATACATGAGAGATTTCTGAGATGGGTAATGGGGGTTAGTTGGAGTTGTCCAGGATACATGATAAGGGGAGAACTAGGAAGGGAAAAAATGGTAACTAGACAAATTAAGAGAGCCTGGAGGTTTGATGAGAAGCTGAAAAGGGGAGAGGGGAGCAGAATAGCACAAGTATGCTTGGTAGAAGTTCGGAACAAGGAGACGAGAGGCAATTTGGGAAATTCAAAATGGGAGGAAGAAAGGAAAAAAATGAGGAGTGTTTGTGATATACAGGAAGGGGTTCTGGATTGGCAGTACATAGAATTAGAGCTATTAGTAAGACAAGGAGAAGAGAGATGGAGAAAGATCATGGATTCTAGGTACAATAGATGGTATATGATGGTCAAAGAGTTGACGGAACCAGAATATTTGCAAAAGATGAAAAAGGAAGATAAATGGAATAGGGTGATACGGTTTAGAATGGGAGAAGGAGTGAGAGCTTGTAGATATTGGATGGATGAAGAGGACAATCTGTGCAGAGTATGTGGGTACGAAGTGGAGTCATGGGCACATGTGTTAGAGAGGTGTACATGAGAGGAAGATGACAGTTGAGTGTGGATGAATGTGTGAGATGGATCTTGGATGGTAATGGGCAGGGAGTGATGTGGATGAAAAAACTGGGAGAAATAAGAGAAAGCAAGGGATCAGGGCAGAGCCAAACGGGTAATCCTGTTTAAAGGAAACTAACGAGTAAAAATTTTGAATTTTCAAATCGGTCTAAATGAATTTGATGGTAAGAGAAAACGGAACCCCGGGAAGATCGCTCATTGTCTGTAGTTTAAGAAGAGTAGTAATAAGATTATTGTTATTATATAAGGCGATGCATTAGAAAATAAGTAGCGGTTAAGTTAGAATAAGGATGAAAGGTAAACATATGTACAGGGAGCGGAGGCCGTCGAACCCGTAAAAGGGAGAGTTCAAATATACAAACATACATTAATAATTTTTGTGAAAATATAAAAATTCAATTATAAATATAATTATTTCTTATGATTCATTAAGTATATTTTAATAAAATATGATTTTTAAATTTATATAATTGAAATATGTATTTAAAAATTAGTTTATTCAGATAAGAAAAGCTAATTTCATTTTAATAAATTATTTTATTAATTTAAATTTATTTTGAAAATTAACAATATTACTATGACACTTTTGGTGAAAATATTTATTTTCATTCATGGAAGTTGTTAATGTATGAATAAAAATTAAATTATGTTATTAAAATTAAAAGTTTGTACAGGGAAAATTAAAGTGTTTTTTTTTTTAAATTAATTATTATAGTTAAAAAATTGAATTTTTTCATTTCAAATTTCATCATTATTGTTACGAAAATTATATATTTTTTAAAATATAATTGTTCAAAAAATATAATAATGTTCAAATAAATAAATATTAATGTTAATACTTTATAAATTGCGAATAATATTTTAAATAAATATTCAATTCAATTTTAAATACATTGAAAGTATACATTAGAAAAAATGTACATTTTAATATATTAAACGATAAAAGAATATTCCTATAGATGATAACTCGTATAATACTATACAGGGTGTCCCAGGCTCAAGTGTCCGGACTTATATAGCCATATAAAAATGAAAAAAATAAATAGAAAATTCCTTTTCCAAAAATCAGTTGAAGTTTTAGTTTTTTAGTTATAAAACATTTGAGCTGCACCTATCAGGAGCGCCGTATAAACAGCCGTGTGTCCGTGAACCAGATTTCAACGCAGTGTTATCGAAGTGAGCGCAGAGGTGGGGTTAGCGACGGGAGAACACTACGTTGGAATCCCGTTCACGTACACTCGGCTGTATATACGGCGCTCCTGATTGGTCCAGCTTAAATGTTTTATAACTAAAAAACTAAAAGTTCAACTGATTTTTGGAAAAGGAATTTTCTATTTATTTTTTTTATTTTTATACGGCTATATAAGTCCGGACACTTGAGCCTGGGACACCCTGTATAGTACTACACACTGCCGTTATGAATGGAGAAATGTTAAGAAAATACAAATTTTAATTTAAAAAAGAATACATTTTTGAACAGTAATGATTTTTCAATTTTAATAACTTTTTATTTAATTTATCATGAAGATCAATTTAAAAATTTTTTTAAAGAATTTGAAATATTTTAAAGTATTTTTTAAAATTATTTTACATTTTCAAAATTAAAAAAAAAATGTTCAAGGATTCTGAATTCTAGAAGATATTTTCAAATATTACAATGACATTTTTAATGGATTTTAATAATCTAATGTGATTTAAAAGTATTTCAAATTTTATAGGTTATTGTAAAAGATTTCTGACGTTTTCAATGGATTTTAACAGATATCGAAGGATTTGAAATATTTAAGGAAATGTATAAAGATTACAACATTTTTTTTTTATTTATGTCAATAGTTTGTAAGGATTTCAATGACTTTTAATTATTTCAGGGTATTTTAAAAGATATCAAGGCATTTTCAAGAAATTTATCAAACTTAAAGGGATTTATAAGGATTAAAATAGTTTTAAAGGATTAAAAAAAACGGGGTTTTGAAGAATTTACTAGAATTTTTTAAGATATGGAAAGAGTTCACAAAACCTGTATGGTTATCGGATATTATAAACGATTTCAAGGGAGTTTATAATATTTTAAAGGATTCAAATGATTTCATAGGGTTTTAAAAGCTATCAAGGAATTTTCATAATTGTAAAGTATTAAAGGAAGTATCATCAGATTTCACGCAATTTAAATGTTTTTTATAATATTCTTATAGATTTTAAAGAATTTATTCATGAGAAGTGAGGGATTTTGTCGTATTTCAAAGATTTAAATAGATTTCTTTGAATTTAAAAAATTTTGTATTTAATTGTTTTTGAAGTGTTTTATCATCACCTTAAATAGTATAATTCTTTTGATTTCACTTTAATTTTTCTATTGTAATTTCAAAATTACTGAAGTCAATGAATATTTTTCATAATTGTTCTTGAATTGTTCGATTGGTATGATTTTTTATTTTTAATTTAAACTTAATTTAAAATATAATTCAAAATAAAATAATAATGTATTCGTCAAATTTTTATCGTTGACATTAAATTTATCAAAATTGATTATAATTTTATGGAAAGAAATATAATTTTTTTGAATAAAGAAAATTTTTAAATGAATTTTAATTATTTTGAATTTAAATATAATTCCTTTGAAATATCATTAATTTATCATGAATTTGTACAAACTTGTGCTCTAAAAAAGTAACTTATGAGTGTAATGAAAAGTACAATTTTATTACTGCAAATTATCCCATAGAAAATATGAGGTTTGCATATATTGAAATAAATCAAAAAATTCTGGTATTATTTTTTAATTTCATGAAATATTTCATATATTTTTATATATTTTGAAATAATTGGAAATTTTTATGATATACTAAAAATACTCGTGAATCTTTAAAATATTATGAACTGTTTAAAATATTTCTAAATACAATTAAATTGTTAAAATTATAAAAAATTTATTTATAATTTTCTTTATTAATATAATATATTTAATATCATTCAAAATATTTCCAAATGTTTAATAGGTATTAAAATGGACTAGGAATAAAACACATACTTTTAATTATTGAAAGACTTGATTAATTTTGACAATTTTTACTTAGGAGAAATTGAATAAAAAATTTTAAGAAATAAAAAAATAAATTGAATTAAATAAAATTGATTACATTTTGAAAAATTCAAGTCAATTAAAAAATATATATAAAGAATGAAACGAATGAAGAAGAAGTTAATCAAAATTAAGAGTAAATTGAAATGAATTATTTGAAATTTATTAAAATCAAAGAAGCTTTACAAAATGCATCGATTGACTTAATTAAATTATTTTAAATCAACTAAAATATTATTAAATCAAGTTAAATTTTAATAAACTTTTCTTCATTCCATTAAATGAAAATGAAGTTTTTATTTTAATAAATTGAATAAGAAAATGACCCGTAGAAGGAAATTACGTGAAAAATTTTTATAAATGTTATATACGAGAATGAAGATTAAGTAAACTCTGTTGTTGAAAAGAAATTTAGAGAGATTTTTATGAGTGCACTTGAATAGGAAAGGAAACACATGCTGTCCGTTAGTTTCAAGGAAAAAAAAGAAATGCAACGCGATTTTACGACGTATTTTAGCAGCGAACCGAGAGGAAAAAAAATGTTATGGATGCCAGTCAAAAATTCAAATAATATTTGGAAAGTATAAAATAAGATGAAATTTTAAATTGTAAATCTTAAAGAATTTTCATTAATAATATTTTTCTTGCAATAATGAAAGACAATTTAATTACATTTTATAGAAATAAAATATTTTCGGCTTCCGTTTCCGGTACCGAATAGTAAATGACGCGTGTTTATTCTGTGCTATCTTTTTTGGCTTTTGCGAGGAGCGGGGAGGTGTGATTGAGGCGAAAGGTGGTGAGGGAGGTCAGTGAAGTGAAGGGGTTGTGGAAGTGTGGGGAGGCTGTTTTTGTGAGGTTAAAAGGGTTAGGAGGAGAGTTGAAAGTGATAATTTGGAGGTTAGTTGTCAAGGACGGAAAAGTGACCCTTACCACTCCCCGGCGAAACGGGGAGTGGTAAGGGGGATGCCGGAGATAGTGATGATGGCGAGAGCCAGTATGCTACGCCAGGAAACTCCGGGTGGGGAGAGAAGGAAGGGGGGCTAGTTGACAGGAGGACTCGAGGTAGGCCGTCAAATCGGGAACTGCTTAATAGATCCAGAGCTAGCAGTGCAGGATCGAGACAAGTTTTTGATAAATGGAGGCAGGGGGGAGGGTTTACGGATAAAAGTGACGAGGAGGAAAAGACGGAAGACAGTAAAAGATCAAGGGAAGAAGAGGGGTATGAGCAGGGAGATGAAAAGTTGCGCAAAAAGTTGAAAAAAAAGTCTCCACCGGAAAGGAATAAAGCAAAAGGGAAAGTCGATCTGCAGAGTCTGGAAAATCTTATTTAAGGGTTTAGAGAGGAAACGAACCGAAGTCTGAATTACATGAAAAAGCGAGGGGAGGAGGTTTGGGAGGAAATGAGGAAAGTTAGAGAGAAGTGGGAAGAATGGGATCTGGTGTGGCGGCAAGAAAGAGATCAAGTTTGGAAGCAGTTGGAAGATATTGAGAAAAATCAAAGGATGAGTGAGAAAGAGAGAAAATCGGATGTGGAGAAATTGGCAGAAAGAGTGAGAAAGCTAGAGTGTAAGTCTGAGGAGATAAAGAAAGGGAATGAAGGGGTGAGAGAAGGAGAGAGTATAAAAGAAAAGAATGAGAACGTTATCTTTGAAAATGTCAAAATGAAATCAAGATTGAGAGAGTTGGAAAGAAAAATGGAAGTAGAAGAGAAGACTAAACGGAGTAGAAATATAGTGAATAGAGGAATGAAAGTGGATAGTGATTCAGGAAGAGGAGAAGTGGAAAAGTTGATGGGTGAAATTGGGGCAAATGTGCACGTGGAAGAGGTAAATGGAGTCGGAAGGAAGATTGAAGGTAAATCACATATGTATATAGTGAAAGTGAGAAATGAGGAAGAGAAAGTTGATATCTTGAGAAAGAAGAAAGCTCTAAAGGGAAGGGAAGAAAGGATAGAGGAGGATGTGACGTGGAATGAAAGAAGAAGAATGTGGATGATGAAACAGAAAGCATGGAGTGAAAGAGTGAAAGGCAACACGGTATGGATAGGGAAACACAGAATGTGGATAATTGGGAATGTGTGGATATGGGATGATGAGGAAGATAAATTGAGTGAAGTTTGTAGGGAAGGTCCATGGCGACGAAGGGAAAAAGTGGAGACTAAGGATATAAGGGAGGAGGTAATGGAAACAGCAGAGGGTGAAAGGAAAGAAGGAGGAGAAAACGGAGCGACGAGGTTTCCACAAAAGTAGGGAGGGGATATAAGGACGAAAGAAGGGAGGAAGGAAGGAAGAATGAAGTGAGATTAGCGTTTTGGAACGTTTCAGGGCTAATGAATAAAGATGAAGGATTCTGGGAAGAGTTGAAGAAGTGGGATGTAGTGATGTTGAGTGAAACCTGGGTAGATGAGAAGGAGTGGAAGAGAGTGAATAGGAAGTTACCCAAGGGATATATTTGGCAGATGCAAGGGGCAAAGAAAGATAAGGTTAACGGAAGAAAGAAAGGGGGTATGGTGTCAGGGGTGAGGAAGGAATTGGTGTGAGAAAAGAGAATAGAAATGGGATTTGAGGAAACGGATGAAGTTATAACGAGAATGGTGAAGATAGGAAGAAGAAAAGTGAGGATAGTTTGCGTTTATAGGAGGAGGGGAGAAGAAGAAGGATGGAGTGTGATTAGGAAATGGGCGGTGAAAAATGATGACGAATTGGTGTTGATAGGAGGTGATTTGAATGCGTGGACGGGGGAACAGGGAGGGGAAATATGGCATGAAGAGAGTGAGACTTTCAGGAGAAAATCGAAACACAAACAGGTGGACCAGGAGGGTAAGACTCTGTTGGAAATTCTGGGAGAAACAGGATGGTTTATTTGTGATGGGAACTTGGAAGTGGATGAGGAAGGCGAGATTAAGTTTGCAGGGAAAGGGGAAACAGTGATTGAATACATTCTGGCCGAGGAAAGGATAAGGAGGCTGTTGAAAAGAGTGGAAGTAGGGAACGAAATAGAGCTAGAACACTTCCCGGTCATTGCAACGTTGAAATGCGGGAATTGGAGAAGAGAGGGAAGGAAGAAGGAGGGAGCGACAAGGAAAAAAGCAAAGATGGGTAAATGGGGAGTTGATAAGCTGAGAGAATATACGGAAAGAATGGAAGAAGAGAACGGTTTGATTGAAGATGGGGGAGGCGTGGATGAGATGTTGTGTAAGATGAAGGGAAGGGTAGAGAAGATAGTGGAAGAAATTAGGCCAAGTGAGGAAGAAAGAAGGGAGAAGAGAGGATGGTGGGATGCGGAATGCGTAGAGAGTAAAGAGCGCATGAAGTTATCCTTAAAGAATTGGAGGAAAGCAGAGATAGACAAAAAGGAGTATAATAAAAGAAAAAGGGAACACGAGAAATCATTGGATGTGAAACGACAGGAGGCAAAGGTAAGGTACATGGAGGAGGTAGAAAAAGCAATAAAGGGAGGAAGAGAATGGGAGGTGATCAATAGAGAAAGGAGTGAATGGAAAGGAATCAATGAAGAGATAAGTATGGATGAATGGACGGCACATTTCAAGAAATTGCTCGGAGGGGTGGATAGCAAGGTGAGGGGGGATGGTAGAAAGATCAAAGAGGAAGGAATAGAAGGTGGGAATGAGTTGACCAGAGAGGAGGTGAACCAAGCAATTGAAAAGTTGAAAAGAGATAAGGCGACAGGAGAGGATGGGATGGAGAATGAAGCGTTGAAATTTGGCGGGAGAAGGGTTAGAGAAGAGATTTGGGAAGTATGTAATAGAGTATGGAGAGGGGAAGGATGGCCGAATGAGTGGAGAACAGGTTTGGTAGTTCCTTTATCAAAGAAAGGAGGGGGGCAAAAAGTGGAAGATTATAGAGAAATCACTCTCATGCCAGTAACGTATAAGATTTACGCGGAGGTGCTTAGGAAGAGATTAGAAGAACAGGTAGAGGAGAAAGGAAGTATTCCACACAATCACACAGGATTCAGAAAGGGGATGGGGACAGTGGATAACATTTTCGTACTACACTATTTAGTTAACAGGAACCTGGGACAGAAAAAAGGAAAGCTATTCGCACTCTTTGTAGATTTTGAGGCAGCTTTCGACTCGTTGAATAGGAAAGTTTTGTGGAAGGCAATGAAAGAAAGGGAGGTGGACGAAGAGTTGATTGAGAGGATAAAGGAGGTCTTTACGGAGACAAAGCCAGGGGTGAGGATCGGGGAACAGAAAGGAGAGGAATTCTGGACAGGGATGGGACTAGGGCAGGAAAGAGTGCATGGAATTTTGAGACTAAGCTGTGGGAGGGAAAGGGAGGGGAGTTAGCGAGAAAGTGTTTGATGGAGGTAGAAGAAAGGAGAGGGAGGACTATGGAATTAACGAGATGGTAGGAAGAAAGGAGGGACTGCTTCATGGCTAGAGATATAGAAGACGGGACTGGAGTCAACTATGAAGGAGTGGAAAAAAGGGAGAGAGAAAGACAATTAATCGAAAGATGGGGGATGATTCAGGAATCAAAATATAATATATGGTATAAGATGATAAAAAAGGAAGAAGTACAAAAGTATTTAGAAGAGGGATGGGGAGAGAAAAGATGGACCAGAATAGCAAGATTTAGATTGGGAAACGAGGTAAGGGCAAGTATGTATGGGGAAAAGAAAGATAACAGTAAGTGCAGAATTTGCGAATAGGAAGAGGAAACATGGGAGCATGTATGGGAAGGATGTAGGAGAGGAATGGAAGATAAAGGAAGCTGGCAAGAGAATGTGGTAATGATTCTAGGGGAGGATGGTTTGGGGGAAGAGTCAATGAAGGAGTTAGAGGGTGCTAGGGGAGCAAATGAGAAAGAATGAAGTCCCTTAGGGGAAACATTATGAATAAAGAAAAAGTACATATTGTCCGCCAATGTTTGTGATGTTGCGAAATAATTATTTGAATTTAATTTTCAGAATTATATGTGATTATGTCTTAATTTTTTCTGAAATTACTCTAAAAGGTTACTTATAAACCGAATTTTCAGAAATGAAACTGTAAATTTTAAAAAAATGCAAAGTAAAAACTGTTTGAATGCCTGAATGAAAATTATAGTTGAGTGCTTTTTATGTTGTCAACAGATGAATGAATCATTAGCTGATCAATTTTTTTCAATATTAAATTAGGATTTTTTCCTTTTAATTTTTGGTATTTAAACATATTAAACAATAAATAAGTTGTGAAATAAGTACCTGAATTCTGCTTTCAATATTATATGTACATATTTTTTACTTTTCTGTGGAATTAGTTTAAAAGGTTATTATTAATTCAAAATTTCAGAAAAATGTAAAGTAAAAATCATTCGAATGTTTTGATTAAAATAACTGTTTATTGCTTCTTATGTTATGAAATGATTAATTATTATATACATATATTTTAAATTTTCCTGGAATTAGTTTTAAAAGTCATTAATGAATTCAATGTATAGAAATGCAATTTCAAATGAAAAAATATATTTTGAATGTTTCAACGAGAACAATTGCTTAATGCCTTTTCTGTTGTGAACTTATAAATTATATATTAACTGATTCTATTCTATGAATAAATTAAATCTTCAGAAATAAAAGTTCAAATCCTTCATGTGGAAAAGGCAATCTCCATCTTATGTAAGATTGTAGTATAGAAGGAATCGTTATTTAATCAAATACTGGATATGATTTGTATAATACAAGTTTATTTGTATTTAAAATACTTCTATTCCAATTTTATAATTTTCGAAATGATTGCGATGTTGTCAGATAATTATCTGAATAATCTCCAAACTTATATGTAAATGTGTTCTAAGTTTCTATGGAATTAGTTAAAAATATTATGAATAATTGAAATTTTCAGAAAAATATAAGATAGAAGTTATTTTGATGTTTCAATGCAAATAATATTATTGATTGACTTTTATGTTCTGAACAGATGACTCAACTATTATTAACTATTGAATGATTTATTATTTTCAAAAAAGTGAATTACATAAAGATTTACTTTGCATTGTTTTCAATTAAGTCACATAAATTGATTATTTACATTAAGGTTATGTGATTTAATATTGGCTCCTATTTTTATGATAAAAATGTATCTTTTCTTTAATATATCTCCATTAAAATGATATAATTTTTTCAAAATGTTTGTGATGTTGTGCAGTGAGTATCCGAATTCAATTTTCAAAATTATATATGCATATATTTCAATTTCTCCTGGTATTACTTTGGAAGGTTATTAATAATTTAAATTGATAACATAAATTGATTATTGACTTTGCGGTGATCTGAAATGTTTATCTGAATTCAATTTCCAAAATCATATGTACATATGTTTTGATTTTTTATGAAATTTGTATAAAATATTATTAGTAATGTAAATTTAAGTAATGCAATTAAACATTTTGAACATTTTAATTCAAAATTGATTGAATATTTAAATGACAATAATTCTGTGATGCTTTTTGTGTTTTTAAATGAGTGATTAATTATTGATTCTACTAGAACTTAAATTTTCTGGAATTTTTTAAAAAGCTTATCAATAAATCAAAATATTCAGAAATGAAGTTAAAAATTGAAGAAAAAAAATATGGAGTAGAAATAATTTGATTGTTTCGATGAAAATAATTGCTTGAGGGTTTTTATGTTGTGAACTGTTAAATTAATTATTAGCTGATAATTTTAACCACAAAATTGAATTACATAAAGATATAATTTAAATTGTTTGAAATTCAGAATCATAAATTGATTATTTACTTCCAGGTTTAGTAATTGAATACTGGATATAATTTGCATAATAAAAGTTTATTTAAATTTGAAATACCACTAATTACATTATTGTTTAAATGATGCTGATGTTGTGAAACGAGTGTCTGCATTCAATTTTAAAAATTATATGTGAATATGATTTTATTTTCTCTGAAATTAGTTGGGAGGTTACTGATATATTAAATTTTCAAAAATAATAGTGAATTTTTTTCTCATTGTAGTATACAAATTATTACAATGTTTGAATGAAAATTATAGTTTAATGTTTGTCATGTTATAAACAGATTAATTAATCATTAGCTGATTATATTTTTCAACAATTTTAAATTACATGATGATTGAATTTCAATTTCTTTTGATTAGGTAACATAAACGGATTATTTACTTCAAGGTTATATAATTGACTATTGACTATACATTGTATAATAAGAGTTTGTTAATGTTTAAAATACCCCTATTCCAATTATATATTTTTTTTTAATTTTTTGATTTTGCGAAATTAGTATCTGAATTTTCATTTCGAAATTATGTGCACATATATTTTAATTCTCTCTAGAATAGTTTAAAGGGCTATTAATAATTCAAATTTTCAGAAAAATATGACGTTAAAATTATTTCAATGATTCAATGAAAATAATTCTTCACAGCTTTTTGTGTTATAAAATCAAGAATTTGATTGGTCAAGGAATTTGAAGGAATAAATAGTGATTCGAAAATTGAGTAAAGGAGAAAAATGAACCCAAAAGTTGGCGCGCGCTTGCGCGCGCACATAATAGTCTAGTAATTATTAAAGGAAGCAAAATAAATATGTAAACTGTCGCAATTATAAGGATACGTTGAAATTCACATTGAATGGTCATGCGGTGATTGCAAAAAGTTGCTTTTGCAGCGTTAAAAAATAAAGAAAGTAACCGTCATTTCAGTCGGGCCCCTGTATACAAGCAGCCCGCTAACGGCGGCTTCAAGTGGGTCGCCAACCTGCAGGGGCCCGACTGGAATGACCGCCACTTTGTTTGTTTTTTTTTTTTTTTACCGCTGAGAAAGCAACTTATTGTAATTACGGCATGACCATTTAACGTAAATTTTAACGTATTATTATAATTGCAATAGTTCACATATTTATTTTGTTTCTTTTATCAATTATAATGCCATATTACTTTACCATTACTTTACCATTACGCTGTAGCGAAACGGCAATGTCGATGATTCGCATTAAAAAGTATTGGATCGCACTAAACTTCAAGGCGAAGAATGCGAGATGGAAGTTGTGAATCTTCCGCATTTAAAAGTATTGGATCGTATTAAGTGAAAAATAAATGCTTCACATTTAAAATTATTGGATCGTATTAAATAAAGGATAAATGTTTCGCAATTAAAAGTATTCGATCGTATTAGATGAAGTATAAACAATTCACATTTAAAAGTATTGGGCCGTATTAAATGAAATATAAATTCTTCAAATTTAAAAATATTCGAGAATATGTTTTTTATTAGTAAAATTTTTTAATAACAATAGTTCTTAAATATTATTAATTGAATGTAAATGAGCTGAACTTTCGATATTCTCTAGATTATAATGCGTTTACATGTTTTCGGTGAATTTTAAATAATAACCCTATTGAAAACCTTGGTATACCTTTTGGTACTTTTTGATAATATTCTTGTAAAATGATACAATGTTTATAGCACTTTTTGTATTAAAAAATTGAATTAAAAAAAATGGTCAACAATTATTTTAAAAAAAAATACGTCAAAAAATGTCTCAATTCTTGACAATTACGTTTTTGGACGTAATTTTGTACATATTTTTTTTCTCTCATTTTTGACGTACCATGCTTTTGCCGTCAAATTTTTCAATAGGGAATCTTATAATACATTGATACTAGAATACAATACTTTACATCGATCGTAAAGAATTGGAAAATCTATATATAATCGCAATGACTCCTAAATGTAATTTTTTTGGTAACTACTTCGTAGATGAGATATTTCTTTTCTTTTTTATAAAATCTACCAAATATCAAAGTGATGTAACATCTACCTTAAGTAAATAATACAAACAATGTTGAACAAAGTACTAATACCATAAATAATATAATTAGAAAGGAGCTCTTGTTAGATGAGAGTAGTAAGTCGTATAAGTAGTATCGGTGGAATGTGCACCAGCGCCTTCGTACATTGGCTGCGTATTACAACCATTATTATTGCTATTGGTATCAATGGTATCAATTGTTTGATCCATATTTCCGACAGCCTCTTATTTTTCAAGTTTCGACTGCATTTCAGATTCGTTGGAAGCATTGATGTCTTCATCGGAAACAGTTTCTATTTCTTCATCTTGATTTTCAATAGCTGCCTCGACTGTTTTAAAATTCTCATCTTCTTCATCATCTAAATTGCGTTCCACGAAGGCATTCGCCAAATTCAATACATGTGAAGGCAGCGGTTCATTAATTTCATCGGCGTCTGATTCGTATTCATCCTGCGGAGGTACTTCATTTAAAGCTTCCTCTTCATTTTTGTTTCCACCTTTTGACTGCACATTTTCTACAAATACAATTATAATGTAAAATCTTTTTACAAAACAATACGTTCTTAGATATTGCTATATAGCGTTTACTAATAGTAGTTTTGTAATTACCGTGTTGGATAGTTTTCATATCGGATATTTTTTTTCGAATGTAATTGAATGCGTTTCGTGCTTCCATATCGGCTTCAATGTCATTCATATTCCTTTTGGCCATCAACCCGTGACGGTAGAAATCTGAAATGGAAAATGATTATGTACAAATTAATATGTATAACAATATAATTATATAATATAATAATATATATAGTTAAGAGTTTGTCATAAAGACAACCGTAGGATTTCGCCGGGAGCGGGTGCTAATCTGAAAAATTGCACCCCCTCCCAGCGAAATCGTGGTAAAATTTCAGCTGTAAGGGCCCGTGCATACTCGAACGCAAAAGCAAACGCTTAGCTGCGTTCCAATGTGCTAACATAAGATGAAGCTATGCTCGATCCTATGTTAGCGCATGGAACGCAGCTACGCGTTTGCTTTTGCGTTCCAGTATTACTGTGCCCTAACCTTGTCTCACGAACTTGAGATAGGTGGTTACTGTTGGAACTAATGGAAAAATAGTAACCGCGTACGATAAAAAGGTATAATCCGTAGAAAGTTCCTGCTGATTTGGATGAATCCGTATACTTCTCAGGTGGTGTTCCTTTGTTGGATCTTTCAGATCTTCTTGGTGATCTGGACTTTAATAACTGTGATGAATCTTCAACTTCATTTATGACTTTAATCGCTCTTCTATTTTCATAATTAGTCAAAACTGCTTCATGCGTGATGTCCTTTTCTTCACTGCAACTTCCTTCCGCTTCTGGTACGATGTCCTCGTCTTCCTGTGTACAGGAATCCCTCGCTGAATCCTCATCATCGTTTCCTTTTTTCTTTGTCTTTTGAGACTGTTCTGTACATTCGAAAACTATCTCTACGTTTACGAATTTCCTTGAATCTCTTGCTCTAATCGCTGTTCCGACGTTGTCTGTACTTTCAGGTACTCGATACTTGGGCTACTTGCTCCCCGGCGGTTCCTCGCACTCGCCGCACCTTCCTTTTGAGTAATTTATTGCCCGTACCGCGTTGAATAGTTTTAACTCGTAGAGTTGGGAGGGTGCTAAAACTGCAGTCGCCTTGACTTGACCGTTCTTGAGACTAACGACGTCGCAATTATTACCCTTGAACTTCACACTAAAACCATTCCCGGCTAACTTCCTTACGGACAATAAGCTTGAGCTTAGTGTGGGTACGTATAACACGTTCTTCACTTTCACTGTCACTTCCTGTCCTTTAACTATAAACTTTATGGTTCCTGATCCGACCCCTTGAATTTCAGCAAATTCTTCATCATCTGCGAAGCGTACCGTACCTTTCCTTTCTGAGTCTATTTCCTCGAAGAAATCTTTATGGTTGGTCATGTGGCTTGTTGCCCCGGAATCCATAATCCAAATCTTCCTTCCTTCTTCAGCCTTTACTTTTCTAGCTTTTGAGCATACCTCTTCTGTTTGCTTTGAGTCCTTACACTCCCTTATTGTAAAAGCTAGTTCTTCGCGTGAATCCTTGAGACAATGTTTGGCTGTGTTAACTTTCTCCTGTTTTTTCTTCCAGGCTTGATACTTTTCACAGTCCCTTTTATAATGCCCTGTCTTCTTACAGAAAAAGCATTCCTTTTGAATATTGACGCGTACTTGAGCCTTCATCGCAGCTTCTCCTTGATGTCCTGTCATGTCGTTGATTGCCATTTTATTCTTACGTCTCCTGTACTCGTCGATCAACTTGCTTTTTACTAAAGATGTTGTAAGACCTTCAGTTCGACTTTCCAACGTGGTGACCAAAGTGTCATATGACTCTGGCAAGCTCTCCAACAACATAGCCGCTGCAAATTTATCCCTTATCTCTTCTCCAAGAGCTGTCATTCGGTTGAATGTGTCCTGCATTTTTTTTGACATGGTCCTCCATGTCACCGTCTTCCGCTAATCGCATTCTGCATAGGACTCTGTATAAATGGACTATACTGGCTTCTGCCGATTTCTGATGGTAGTCTTCTAATGCTTTCCAGGCTTCTTTTGCACTGGTGGCGTTCGCAATGTGCACTAATTGGTTGTGGCCCACGAGCAAGCCAATTGTAGAAAAAGCTTGATCGTCCTTTTCTTGCCAAGCCTTATCCCGAACCGCTGGAACTTCTTTGTCAACCACTGACCACACTTTTATGTTCATAAGCATATGCTTTACTCTGTATTTCCATACCGCATAATTATTCTTATTTAGTTTTTCAATTTGAAAACTGGGGCAAAATCCTTGCGCCATTTTTGAACACTTCTATTAACACTTTAACACTGTTTACAAATGTCACTTTTGCCTCACTGCAATGTCACTTTAATGTCACTTAATCCTTACTGTAATGTCACTCCAAATAAATATGCACTTCACTTGTTTCTTATCGCTTTTATATCTCTGGGCCCATAACCTGTTGGAACTAATGGAAAAATAGTAACCGCGTGCGATAAAAAGGTCAAAAGAAACAAACACTATATGTGAGAATAAATAGATAAACTGTATATTTGGATGAACGAAAGGAAACTGTAATGTAATACAATGCTGGATACTTTAAAATGGAACTGAAAACTGGAACTTTACTTTATATCTTAAGAGTCTTTATGTCTGCGTGCTACCCGACGGCTTGTCACGACAGAACTGAACTATTTGAAAGGCCCTCAGGGCCTTTACCTATGGTCCACAGAAGAGCGCTCAGCCTATCTTCTCTTCTCGCACTTTGGTTACACTTAAATATATATCGCAATAATCGTTGAAATTCCAACAGTTACAGTCTGCGATGAATTCAATACGATGATCCGGAAAAAGTCTCGTGCACCCTGAGGACCTTATGCTTTCGATCTCCAGGTTTGCCACAGAGGTACCCTTCGGAATGGCGAAGTGCGAGAGACAGTGGCAATAATGTGAGGCAAAAGAGAAGAGGGTTCATGGTGTCGCCCTGAAACACACCTCTCTGAAAGCTGACACTGTTAGTGATCACACGATGTTTTCCAGATGAGATAGTAAATCTGGTTTTCCAAAGCGGCATTAATCTCTCTATGCACGACACGATGTGTGGATGAACCTTCAAGCTTTCCAAGAGACAGATGATAAGTCAATGGGAGGTTGAATCGAAAGCTTTCCGGTAATCAATCCAGGCCATCGATAGGAATCGCTGATAGGATGCTGCGTCTTTACAAACACATCTATCGATGAGCAGTTTCTCCCGACATCCTACTACGCCTTTCTTTGAGTCGCGTTGTTCATACATCTCTCGCCACAAAGGTCCAATTGTCCTAAGAATTCCATCATTTAGGATAGCTGTAAAGATCGTATACAGTGTGTTCAGACAAGTTATTGGCCTGTAATTCTTAGGGTCAGCTAAGTTGCCCGTCTTCGGCAGGATCACTGTGCGCCCTTCCACCAACCACTCCAGAATAGGTTCTTCCGACTTTAGATATAAGGTGAAAATTCGGGCTAGATGCTGGTGGGTTGAAGGAAACTTCTTCCACCAGAAGGTCTTGATACCATCTGGTATCAACGGCTAGGTATCAAGCTATTTATGTTCTTTGAGTTTTCTTGAAGTGGATGTTGGACCTCGTAGACTTCTCTCTAAAATGCTTCGACCTCCTCTGGTTTGGGCGGATGGTCGACAGTAACTGGAGGGTCTTGGAAGAGTCGAGATGGGTCAGAAAAAAACTGTTGATTTTCTCTGACCCACCTCTCCCTCCGCTCTAGACTTCTCTTAGCGTTAGATAGTACTCGTATTGTGTCAACAATATGCTGCCTGATGGTCAGTAGCTTTGACTTGTTGATTGTATGATGACGGATCCGAAGTTCACGCCCGAACTTTCGAACCTTGGCAGTGAAAGTCTTGCCAGATGTTATGTAGTCAAATGCACACTGAATGCGGGACGCGTACTGTCTTGCCCAGCCTAGCCTATCTTTGTGCTGAGTTGATGTATTCGTCTTTTGGTTTTATGATCAACCGTTGATTATATATGAAAAAAAAAAAGTTAAACAACCACTGCAGGGTACCACTATGAGCAACTGCCATCTAAAAAGAAAATGTCAATAGCCCCCAGTAGAACCGCGGCAAAACACACACATGGCCACGTCTCACATCCGTGAGATGGGTGGTCACAGGGTACGACGCAATCACAACGACAGGCCGGCGAAACCCTCGTGTTTCTTGAGGACACGAAGCGACCCAAGGATGACAGCTTTCTGCATCCATCTCGCAAGTGCCTTGGCATATTTTTGGCACGCGGGTATGGCTTTAAGGTTACGAACCAGTGATAATTCAGCACCTCCGAGAGCACCTATCACAAGGACAATTACTCGTATCAAATATTTTGGGTACAGTCGCTGCAGCTCTCTTTTAAGGTCTTGATACCTCTCCTCTTTTTCTTTCTCCTTTGCAGTGATGTTGTATTCGGACGGAGCCGAGAATTCGATCACGAATATCGTTCCTTTCTCGAAGTCTTGGAGAACAATGTCAGGCCTCGAGTGCGCAACGCAGACTGCTGCCCGAAAATCGTAGTTCCAGAAAATCTGGCACTTCTCGTTTCGGACAATTGACTCTATATCCCTTGGAGCGTTCGGCAGGGCAGGGTCGCGACCAACACCGTAAGAGCGACAAAGGTGGTAATAAAGTACTCTTAGGGCCGCATTATGTCTATAGATATACGTTGTTCCTGCGTGGGTCGGACACCCCGATAGTATGTGTTCTAGGTACTATATATCACCTATCTAGTTCGGGTATACATCGCCGGCGCTAGTGTCGCCATACTAGCAGATGCAAGCTGTACGTTCTCACCTCCAGCATATATAAATCGAATCACAGGTAAGAGGCACACTTTCCAAAATCCGTAATTTGGCAACACTGCATTTACTCTCAGTGAATCGGTAGGTGCCTCTCGCCGGCCGAAATTCGAAAACTGTCAAATAGTAAGATTAAATCGTGAATATAAAAGCTTGAAAATGGTTCAATTCTTATAAAAATGAGTATCTTTATGTTTCTGAGGCCGCTGAATTGAAATTTGGTATCGGAATTCCAAAAATCCAAATGGCCGATACCAACATTTGAAAATCGTTGAATTTTTATGCAAATGAGTATTTGTAAATTTTTCAGATCGCTGAGTCCGAATTTGGTATCAGACTTCAAAAATTCAAGATGGAGGATATAATATAACAAATAAAAAATTTTTTGAATGGTTGAAATTTTAGGAAATACATACTCGAACGCAAAAGCAAACGCGTAGCTGCGTTCCAGTGTGCTAACATGAGATGAAGCTATGCTAGCGCATGTTAGCGCATGGAACGCAGCTACGCGTTTGCTTTTGCGTTCCAGTATTACGGGGCCCTAACCACGTCTCACGAACTTTAGATAGGTGGTTACAGTCTGCGATGAATTATTAGTATTTATACGTTTTTAGGGCAGCTGAATAGACATTTCGCTCCAAAATTTCAAAATTCCAAAATTCTAGAGATTTTTTGGGGCCGCTGAATACAAGTGTGAAACTAAATTTTTTTCAACTGTTTTTTTTTAATTAATCTGTTTGACTCGAAATTTTAAGTTCTTTTTATCTTGTTGAGAATTAATTTTCTTGACGGAAAATGTTACTGCTTGGTTGAAAATTAATCCGTTTTGGTTGAGGATTCAGCTGTTTTGTTCAAAATTTGTCGTTTTTTAGTTTAATTCGACTGTTTTTGTCTTCAAATTAAAATCTCTTTCGGTTGAAATACTACTTACCCAACATATTTCGACAACATATTTCATCAAGAATACAATTTTTTGCAAAAAAATCAACTACTTGGTTTAAAGTTGAACTACATTGTAAATAATGACTTTTTTGGTTGAACATACATGGTTTTAATTAAAAATTCACCTAGTTGGTCGCAAATGAACTTTTATGTAAAAAATTCGTCTTTTTGGCTCGAAAATTCGAAAATGTTGTGGAAAAGTGGACTAAGAGCTTGAGAATTTATGGTTTGTTGAAAATTCATATTTTTTTTTAATAATTGAACTATTAATTTGAAAATGTGACTATTTTGTTGGAATTCCGTTTATTGTATGTGGAAAATTCTAATATTTTGTCATAAATGTACTGTTTTGTTAAAAATGAATAATTTTGGTTTATACTTAAACTATACATTTGAAAATTCAACTTTTTGATCGACAATTAATTTTTTTCGAAAATTCTTCTTTTGGTTATATGTAACATTATTCTTGTTTGTTCAAAAATAATAATTTTTTTTTTGAGGATGCAACTATTTTGTCAAGAATTTGTCATTTTCAATTGGAGTTAACTGGTTGATAATTTGCTTTTTTCCCGTTGAAAATTTGTTTCTTCAACTGAAAATTTAATTATTCCATTTTTGGCTGAGAATTTATGTTGTTTAGTTAAAAATTCAATCATTTGGTCGTAAATTAACTTTTTCGTTGAGAATGAATATTTTTTGTTCAAAATTGAACTACTTCTTTGAGAATATCTATTTTTTTTAGAAATTCTTTTGCTTTTGTGGAAAAATAATTTTTTTATCTAAAAAGTTACACTCCAGTTTTGGTTTGAAATGTATCGCTTATTAGTTGAAAATTCAAATGGTTGGTCGTAAATGAACTTTTTTCTTAAAATTTCATATTTTTGGTTGAACATTAAACTATTTAAATTTTTGATTTTAATTTTCTTTACCAGGGTAAGACGTAATAATTATCAATAATTACCAATAATTAATTATGATGTTGAAGTTTTTTGTCTACTGGTCGTTTCAATATTTAAAGGTTTAAAAGATTTGAAAAGATTCAAAATAATTTAAAATTTGAAATAATTTTAAAAAATGTTATTTTTTGAAGATTAAAATAAATAGAAAATTTTCTTAAGATTCATGGTAATGTGAAAGTACGTCTTATTACAAATAATTTAAGACTTTAAACAGCTAACTCGGTTATTCAGAACCAAAGATATGATGTTTCCAAAGAAAAGATACAACAAATTTCAAAGTGCCATATCTTCACCATTTTTGGGAATTTTTTCAAAAATATTTTCCCTTAGATAATTGCTAAAAAAAGGCACTTTTTTCTGAAATTTTCAACTTTGCTTTGGCTTTTTAGTTACGAAGAAATAATAAATAAACAACAGAGAAAATAATTTTTCAAACAATCTTTCTTTTTGTGAATATGTTTTTCTGAGATAAAACAGGTATTTGAAATGTTCCTCAAATTTTCTATATGGAATAAAATATATGAATGTGAATTTTTTCTTGAAGTAGTTACCGAAAACTTAAAAGTCAAAGAAAAGCAGAAAATTCCATAAAAGCCCGCAAATTTCTAGCATTATTCAACGAGAATGTTTAATAAAAATAATGAATTCTTTAAACAATTATGTTCGTTAAATTGAATTAATTATTACCTCACTAGAATATAATTTAATTTGAAAGTGGAAAATATTAGAAAAAAATGAAACTTTCTAGCATTATTCTAAAAGAATATTATTATAAATAATAAATAGTTCCAACAATTTTGTCTATTAAATTCAGTTGATTATTGCCTCGGTCTAACTGAAAAGTTGAAAAAATCAGATAAAACTGTGAATTTCTAACTTTTTCTCAGACAAAATGGCTATAAAATATAATAAATTGTTTTACAATATATTTGAAAATCTAGTTATCACTATAAAATAATATTTTATGCACTAGAAACAATGTTTACTGAAAGAAACCTAAAAAAAACTAATATTTAGCGCCAGAAACTTGCAATACCCAATTTTTAACTCATGGGGTTTATTTAAAACCCTTTAAAATAGACTTATAGGGGTGGAATTCGAAAATAAATTTCTCATTCGTATTCTATGGCTGATTTTGAAGTTTGTTAACATTTGGTGAAATACAACAATTTATATTTTCACAAACAAATTAGATGAACAATTTCCAAATATTTTGGAACTTCAAGTACAACAAATGTGTGCCTTCTATTCAAATAGCTGGCGATTAAGTTAAAAGTTCAAGTTAGTAACAAATATTAATAAAAATGTATTAATAAATATTTTTTGAAACAATTGATCATAGTTAAGTATTAATTCAAAAATATTTCAGGAATTTAAAAGTGTTAAAAGAATTTAAAAGTCTTCAAAACTGAATAAATTAAAATTCTAAGCCTTCGAAATTAGAGTAATATATAGGCAATCTATGAATGAGTATTGAATACAAAGGGAGTATAAGTACAATGGATACTCATTTTAAGATCCCAGGTATGTTCACCTCTAATCCAAATCCGACGTCAGATATGCTTGGCAAAAGCAAGTTAAGGGTAACTCGCGTAGGCCGTAGGACAATGGTGGGGGTATACTGAGCAGGTACAAAAATGCGAGTCGGGCGATGACCACACCGGTTGCTCTTCTGAGCTCTCTTGCGCCGACCCTTACCAGCGGGAGGTCCTTTGTACTAATGAGGAGTGAAATACGAAACATGAGTTTATTTGAATTTTACAATTATTAATTTAATAATATTATATTAGAAATCTATGTTTTTTGGCGATTTCAACGATATGTCGCTTTTGGTAAATGGTCAAAAATTAGAATATTTCCAATCCACCCCGTGTTCAAGCGAACTTCATCAAAATTTAATGTATTATTTTGATTAAAGAAAAAAATATTATTCACATTTAGTGACTTTTTGGGTTAGAAAGAAGTCACTCGTTGATTTTTCCAAATTAATTAGGATGTATGTAAAATATTTCAATTATCACTTTTCTTCAACTTATTTGTCACATAAATATATTAAATCATTTTATTATTATTTCGAAATGTAATTTCAAAAACTCAAAAGTAAGAAAAATGTGAGATTTTACATAAGTTTCAAGTCCATGTTACGTCCTAAGATGGTATTTAGGGAAACATTAGTGGTTAGTGGTATTCCTGTTTTATCTACAGCGTACTGAACTCTGGACTAAGGGAAACAGGATTTTCAGGGACAAATGAATTCTAGGGAAATGCGAGATTTACATTTATTATAGATCAAGAATATAGCAAATAGGGAATTAACTTACAAGGATCTGAGAAGAGAAAATAGCTCTGGAGATTTAGGTAATAAATGGTCGAGGAAGAAATGCTGGGGTGATAACTGGAACGATTTAGAGAGAGAGAGAGATTGTTGTCGTTTACCTAGTGGTCGAAATTCGATGTTCCTTCAGTTGAATTGGGACGATTGCCTTGAAGATCTGAGCCCCAAAATTTGTTAGTTGGGGAGAGACAAACTGCAGAAGACTCAAAAGGACACCGGACAGCAAGACCCAGGGAGAAGTACAATGGTGAGGCAGCGGCAGAAGGGTTGAAGACCAAGACGGCAGCAGCTTGAAGACCCAGAGACATCAGACGACAGACAGACACCAGCAGCTTGAAGACCCAGAGACATCAGAACGCCCCAAGGATCCCAGGATCCTCTTTTATACTCGGGTGGGCGGACATCCGTACCACCCTCCTCCACGTGTCCTTCTAGAAATTTCTGCTCTACTCGAAAGGGTCCACGTGTAATCAATAGTGGGTGGAATTGTTGTCACCCGTTCTTCTAGAAGATTCTGCTTCGCAGGAAAAGGTCCACTTGTAATCAATAGTGGGTGGAATTGTCGCCACCCATTCTTCTAGAAGGTTCTTGATTTAGAAGTTCAGCTTAGTGGGTGGAATGGTCTCCACCCGTTTTCTAGAAGATTCTTGGTTCGGAAGTTCAGCTTCAGAAAAAGGGTCCACGTGTAATCGATAGTGGGTAGAGCTATTTCCACCCTCTTCCAAGGTCACAGAATGCCTGCAGACTTCATTGATCCAAAGGTTGCTACTTCTCCCTAATTTAATTATGTGTGTGTTTCTCTCGATGGTCTCCCTCATCCACTTCTCAATAACTTGTAGATACATGTAATATCCATCCTTCCTTCTGGTTAGCGATGAAAAAGGGGTTGAAGTTCTTTCCTTGATCCTACTCTCTCTCTCTTTTTCCTAACACATTATGATAGAGCCATTTCTATATTACATGGTTTAAATTTGTCAATTCCCTTGAGTTAAATAATCCACAATAATTATGCATACATATATATATATAGTCACGGCGTAGTACGTGACATCCATATCTGCGGCAAACTTCAATGTCGTGAAAAGTAGACTAGTGGAAATAGCTAATCAATTAACGAAAATTCTGGAGGTCTTCAAAAAAATTGTATTTTTTTTTCATATGTTGAACATAAAATAAAATTTTGCATAACGTGTTCCGGTCAAAACATTTGTAAACTTGAGTGAGTAACTATACACTCAGTCTCTATCCTGTATCAAATTTGCAAAAGGTTCATGATGCGGCAACGTTATTAATTATAAACAATTTAATATTTTGTTAATCACTCCTGAGCGAAAATACCTAAGATTTTGCAAAATGTTGTTTCTGCTTTTATTTCATTTTTGGAACAAACTTCACAAGTGACAACGATATTTACGTTATTTTTCGATTAGACGCTGTGGTAGCAATTATTCAAGTAGATTCCATAGACATCTTCTGTTTTTGTTTTATCAACTGCAACGTCAGGTTGAACGACAGATTTTGAATATTGTAGAACGATTAACACGTAAAAGTTAAATAAACTACTACTACAGTATCAGAAGTGGGATTTGAGCTCGAGAATTGGTCATCAGCAATTATAATTATTTTGAAAATGAAAACTTCAAATTTTTCTGTCGTCGTATTTGAATCGAAGAAAGCTGTGTGCTGAAGAAATGAAAAAAAAATGGTTTGATGAGTGTATTTGGGGCTTTTTGCAGGACGTCTTTTTTGAAGCAGGAATAAATTGCTGTGTGCTTTAACGTAATTCCTGTCATCAAAATACAGAGGACTGTTGTGTACTTTGACGTTCTTGCTGTAGCAATTCAGAGGATTGCTGTGTGCAATAAGTTGGGATTGATTGACTTAAAAAAATCACAAAGGTTTATTATATACATTTGATTTTTCACTATCTTCGAAAATTTCAGGTTTGTAATCATCATCTTCTTAGAAAAGAGCAACGAGAATTTCTGTCACGTAATTTCTTATAAAATATATAATATTTTCTACTGGTATTGAATTTTAATTTCAATTTAAATAAAATGCCGAAGACTCCCAGTGATTTTTCTGTTTTGAAGTTGAAAGACATTTTGAAAAGAAAAGGTCTGCCGAATTTGGAAAATAAGGCTGATTTGATTAATCGATTGCAGGAAGTTGATCCCTCAGGTTCTTGGATGGAAATGGAGGAGATAAATTCACATACAGAAGAAGCGGCTTCTTTATTGGATACAACAAGTATGACTATTCCAGATCAGAGTCCTTTACTTACAGATTCAATTTTTCCGTCACTACCGCTGAATTCATCAACGAATTTTACATTGATACAACGCGAAATGGAACTTATGAGAAGGGAGAGAGATTTACTCGCACGTGAGGTCCAGTTATTACAACATCAAAACCAGGTCGAAGAAAATTCAACAACAGGTTCATCAAATTCATTAGGTTCTCGTTCCAACGTAAACATTAGAGCTATTAGTGATTTATTAAGTGAATTTAATGGATCTGATCGTAACTTCTGTCAGTGGGAAAAACAACTACTACTCCTTAGTGCAACTTATGAACTGAACGATAATTTTACAAAAATTTTGCTCAGTTCGAAGTTGAGAGGCAATGCTTTAGAATGGTTTCATTCTAAATCAGAACATATTGAAATGAGTATGGAAGACTTGCTTAAAGATATGAAGAAGATGTTTGACCATCGACCTAACAGGCTAGAACGACGAAGGCTGTTTGAAGAAAGAAAGTGGAAATTCAGCGAGTCATTTTGCGAATGCTATCACAAAAAATTAATCCTAGCTAATCAAATGCCAGTAGACGATGAAGAGGTGATAGATTATATAATTGATGGAATTCCACATTTGCAGCTAAGAAATCAAGCCCGTATGAGGTGTTTCAAGACATCATCTGAATTATTAGAAGCATTTAATAAAATCAGTCTTCAACCCGAACTGCCAAAAGTTCAATCAAGAAATTATGTAAAATCAGCTGATATCAAAGTTACACCTAAATCTCAATTTAGATGTTACAACTGTCGAAGTCTAGGACACACTTCAAATGAATGTCTACAGCCAAAAAACAAAACTTGTTTTTGTTGCAATGAGCCGGGCCACATCGCCAAGAATTGTCTCAAGAAGAAAAACATTGTCAATTTTGTCTCTGAAAGTACTCCAATGAATAGGCCTTTTTTCAAGGAAGTCGACGTGGATATTGACGAAGGAAACCGTATTGAATTAGACTGTGCGTTAGATTCTGGTAGTCCGGTGAGTTTTGTTAAAACGAAATACATAGAGGATCAGTATGTTAAACAGGTCACTTTTTCATATACAGACTATGCAGGTACGCGAGATAATATTACATTGCTTATAGTTCCTGATAGTACGACGCAATCTTTGCTAATTTTAGGCCGAGATACTTTATGTAAATTTGGACTAGGTCTTGCAAAAATAGAAAATATTGAAAGGATAGAAAGTTTTGAAAAAGAAGCTAAAGAATTAATGAAAATTGAAATTTGTTTAATAGATGAGAAACGGTTAAAAGATTTAAGCAATAATTCTGAGGTACCCTTTGAAACTCAATTGAAACTTTTGGAACAATTTAAAATAGGATACTTAGAACCTGAACGACCCACTGTTCCTGAAACTGAAGTTGAGCTGAAATTAATTTTGAATGATAGTAAACCTTTTTACTATGCACCTAGACGACTTTCTTTTGACGAGAAAATTAAATTAACAAAAATTATAGATGATTTGATGAAAAGGGGAATAATTCGTTCAAGTAAATCAGAATTCGCATCCCCAATTGTGCTAACTAGAAAAAAGAATGGCGATATATGATTATGTGTAGACTATAGAACTTTGAACATAGCTATATTACGCTATAATTATCCTTTACCATTAATTGAAGATCAGCTTGATGTTTTAGAAGGGAAAAAGTATTTTACGTCACTTGACTTGAAGGATGGTTTTCACCATACAAACGTCGCTTCAGATTCGGTGAAATTAACATCTTTTGTCACACCTTTTGGCCAATACGAATATTTGAAAATGCCTTTTGGACTGAAAACTGGTCCTTCTACGTTCCAGCGTTTTATAAATGAGGCATTTTCAGATCTCATTAAATCAGGACTAAAGCTTGAGAAATGTTCTTTTTTATATACGAAAATTGAATATCTTGGTTATGAAATCTCTGAAGAAGGAATACGTCATTCGAAAAAGGGTTTGGAAGCCATTAAAAGATTTCCGGTTCCGCGAACGGTGTTACAATTACAACGCTTTCTGGGAATTCGTCAATATTTTCGAAAATTTATTGAAGGATTTGCTTTATTAGCTAAACCATTGTACGATCTTCTTAGGAAAGATGCGAAGTTTTTAATGGGTGAATTACAAACTGATTCTTTTAATATATTGAAGTAAAAATTAATGGAAAGCCTTTATTATCAATCTACAGTCCTCAAGATAAAACAGAGTTACATTGTGATGCTAGTTCAGTAGGGTTTTGGAGCAGCATTATTACAACCAAAACAAGATTTGAAATTTCATCCAGTTTTTTTTTCTCAAAAAGAACTACGGAAGTAGAAAGTAGATATCATAGTTTTGAATTGGAAATGCTAGCAATAATTTATGCTTTGCGACGTTTTCGCATCTATCCTCAAGGGATCTCTTTCAAAATTATAACAGATTGTAATTCCCTTAAACAAGCATTGGATAAGAAAGAGATAAATCCGCGAATATCCACATGGGTTGTAGAATTAGAAACATATGGTTATGAGTATAAGACGGAACATCGACCAGGTACACGTATGCAACATGTCGATGCTCTAAGTCGTTCATTTGATGTTTTGGTAGTTGAAGAGAACCCTTTTGAATGGAATCTTTCCGTGTGCCAAAATCAGGATCCAAAAATAGTTGAAATACGTGATATGTTAGGTCAACGTCAAGATAAGATGTATGAAATGCGAAACGGTGTGGTGTACCGGAAGAAAGGAAATGATTTACTCTTTTATGTCCCGGTAAGCATGGAAAAACATGTGATTTTTAAATACCACGATGAAATGGGCCATTTAGGTCCTTTTAAAACAAGAGAGTGTATTAATAGGACGTACTGGTTTCCAAAACTACATGAAAAAATAGAAGAACATATTCGTGATTGTTTGAAATGTATTTCCTTTTCTCCGTCATCAGGAAAAGCCGAGGGTTACTTGCATATAATTCCGAAAGGTGATGAACCGTTTTCGATTATACATGTTGACCATTTTGGCCCAATTAAAAGAGTACAAGTATCAAAGCGATATATTTTCTTATTGATAGATTCGTTTACAAAATTTGTAAAACTCTATGCGACTAAGTCTACTTGTAGTCAGGAAACAATAAACTGTCTTAAACAATTTTTCATCGATTATAGTAGGCCGAATACTTTAATCTCTGATCGTGGAAGCGCATTCACGTCCGATGAATTTACTGAATTTATGTTCAAAAATCACATAAAACATATCAAAGTAGCGTCACGTTCTCCGCAAGCTAACGGTCAGATTGAAAGAATTAATTCTATTATGTGTCCAATGTTGGCGAAGTTGTCCGATGATAAAATGGGTAAATATTAGTTCAAAATTTTAAAAAGTACTGAGTATTGTGTTAATAATACTGTTAGCAGATCTACTATGAATAAACCGAGTCGACTGCTGTTTGGAGTTGATCAAAGGGGCGAGTCAATTGATGATGTTAAAGAATTTTCAGAGAATCATATTCAAACGAGAAAACTTAGGAATCTAGAGAGTTTAAGAAAAACTGCCGCGGAAAATATAGAACAGGCTCAGACTTATAATAAAAATTATGTAGATAGACGACGTAAGAAACCTTATGAATATTGTGAAGGAGATTAAGTTATGTTGAGAAATATTGATAATACTCTTGAAGCGTCAAAAGCATCTGTTCCCGAATTTCAAGGACCATATTCAATTGTAAAAAAACTGCGAGATGATAGATATGTGATGAGCGATATTGAAGGGTTTAAAAATACACAAAAACCTTATCAGGGCGTATGGGAAGCGAAAAATATGCGACCATGGTTTGAAACTAGAAAGGTCTGATGATAAGGTTATTTAATTTGTGCATTTTCGATTTTATCATCCTATTAAAGTCCGGGACGGACTATAGTCAGGATTGGCCGAACTGTGGTAGCAATTATTCAAGTAGATTCCATAGACATCTTCTTTTTTTGTTTTATCAACTCCAACGTCAGTTTGAACGACAGATATTGAATATTGTAAAACGATTAACACGTAAAAGTTAAATAAACTTTACATTTATATAAAATAAACGTCTTATTTACTCCAGAATATAAAGAAATTCCGTTACTACAACGCGTAGTTTTTGTTTTAATCGCGAAAATAGCATTGAAACTGAAAATTTTCATTTATGTAAAAAAAACTCACAAGAAGAACGTTATTTGCGTTCTTTTGCGATAAGACGCGTAGTTTTCGCTGTAATGGCAAAAATAGCATTGAAACTGACAATTCTCATTTTTGGAAAAAACTCACAAGAGAGAAGTTATTTACGTTATTTTGCGATTGGACGCGTAGTTTTCGTTTTAATCGCCAAAATAGCATTGGAACTGAAAATATTCATTTTTGGAAAAAACCTCACAAGAGAGACGTTATTTAAGTTATTTTTCAATTAGACCTGTAGTTTTCGTTCGAATCGCAAAAAAGTATTGGAATTGAAATTTTTCATTTTTGGACAAAACCTCAAAAGTGACAACGATATTTAAGTTATTTTGCGATTACGCGCGTAGTTTTCATTTTCATCGAAAAAAAAGCATTGAAACTGGAAATTTTCATTTTCTGAAAAAATTCACAGGAGAGACGTTATTTACGTTATTTTGCGATTGGAAGCGTAGTTTTCGTTTTAATCGAAAAAATAGCATTGAAACTGAAAATTTTCCCTTTTTAAAAAACTCACAAGAGAGACCTTCCTTACTTTATTTTGCGATTAGATGCGTAGTTTTCGTACGAATCGCAAAAATAGCATTGGAATTGAAAATTTTCATTTTTAGGAAAAACCTCACAACTGACAACGATATTTACGTTATTTTGCGAATACACGCGTAGTTTCCGTTTCAATCGCAAAAATAGCATTTAAACTGAAAATTTTCATTTTCTGAAAAAATTCACAAGACAGGCGTTATTTACGTTATTTTGCGATTGGACGC
>CAKNXH010058147.1:35789-46140 GCA_932178445.1 Andricus quercusramuli | reverse complement strand
AAGATGTCCGTTGTTGATCAGTGCAGTAAATATATACGAAGATGTTAATTCTTTGATCTACTGATCTATCATATAGATATCATATAGATATCATATAGATCAGTAGATCAAAAAACTAACATCTTCGTATATATTTATTTGAAATTATTATATTCCGCTTAAAAAAGATTCTAGGTTCAAAATGTTACAAATGTAATATTCTGGTTTTTGAATATTAATGGTCAGGGAAAATGAAAAGCTGGTTAGGGAAAAATTAGAGAATTTTTTAAATTAAGTTTTGCGGTAATCCTGATATAACATGCTTCTGAGTAATTTATTTGCTTTGTATTTATATTTCTTTTTTTGTAGATGCTTCTTCCTGAAAATGATCTTTTTAGTTGTAAATTTTATTATTTGTTTGAAAATGCAACAGTTTTGTTCAAAAATTAATCTTTTTGCTTGAAAATTCCACTATTTCGTAGAAAATTTACTTTTTGACAGAAATTTATATTTTGGTGTTGAAAAATAAATTTAGATGTTTTTTGGATAAAAATCCAACTATTTTTTGGAAAATGTATATTTATTATTTAAAAATTCATCTATCTGAGTAGGAAATTAATCTTTTTTTGATAAGAATGCAACTGTTTGGTTGAAAAATCAACTATTTCGTAGAAAATTTATCTTTTGAGAAAAATTCACATTTTGTGTAGAAAAATTAATTTAAATATTTTTTCGATGAAAATTCAACCATATTTTTTAATATTTGTCTTTCTGATTTAAAAAGTCATCTGTTTTAGTAGAAAAATTGATCTTTATCCGATGAAAATGCAACTGTTTGATTAAAAATTGAATAATTGTTTTAAAAAGGCATCCTTTTTGTATGAAAATTCAACTGTTATTATCGAAAATTCGTCTTTTTGGGTTGAAAATTCACATACCTTCGTAGAAAATTTACTTCTTATTTAAACTGGTTTTTTTTAACATTTTGTTTTTAATCACTTTGTTAAAAAATAATTTTTTCGTTGAAGATTATTTTAATTTGAAAATTCATCTTTTTGGTTAAAGTTTGACTATTTAGTTGAGGACTGATTTTTTATAATTGAACATTTAACTGCGTGGGTAAAAGTTGAACTATTCTGTTGAATTTGTTTTTAATGAAGCTTTACCTCTTTGGTGCCAACGGCAATACCACGCTGGAAACACCAGTTCCCGTAAGATCACTGAAGTTAAGCAGCGTTGGGCGCGGTTAGTACTTGGATGGGTGACCGTTCGGGGAATACTGCGTGGTGTCGGCCCGTCGTGGGTGTGGTGTAGTATTTATCCACCTAGAAACACTACCCGAATCGGGTAGTGAGGCAATGAACTTTCGAGTACGAAATGCTATTCAATTTTTTTTTTTTTACCTCTTTGGTTAAAAATTTAACCATTTTGTTAAAAATTGATTTTTTTGCTGAAAACTCCTATTTTACTGGTTGAAAATTCAATGTTTCTACAGAAAATTCGTCTTTTGGCTTTCAGGATCAACAATTCAGGTGAACGTTTTTTTCTTTCATCACTGAGAAATCTTTTTATTTGTTGAAAATTCGTCTTTTTAATTTTGAAATTAATTTTTTTTTCAATTACATTTCATCCTTCTAGGTTGAACCATCAACTATTAAACTTTTTTGTTACGAATTTTCTTTTAAGGTTGAAAATTGAACTATTTCTTTAAAAATTCAATTGTTTTGTAGATAATTTAATTATTTTTTAGAAAATTTAAGTATGTTCTTAAGAAGTCATTTCTTATCGTAGAAAAGTCACTTTTTTTGTTTAATAGAAATAAATTTCAAAATTTTTGATTTGTATATGTATGTTAATGGGATTTGAATGTTAATGGTTAAAGAAAAAAAATTGGTCGAAGAAAAATCATAGAATTTTGAAAATGAAGTTTTCTCCCTGCACAGCACGCATTATCTTAAATAAAACTAATTTCCACTAGTTTCAAGTCCCATATCTTATTATTTCTGGAAACCATAAATTACGTACAGCAATAGGGGGGTAGAAAATTTTTGTTACGGTTCGTTACATGGGGGGGGGAAGAGGTTCGATTATCCGTTACGTAATTTACGTACGGCCCCTTTCCTAAAACGTATTTTCTCCTTTTCCTGCTTAGTCAAGCTTTGTTTATAAAATACCGGTGCGGACCGATATGAGTTCTCTGAAAGAACACATTGTGTGGCATTTATATTACGCATCTACATTTAGAATTAGGCTAATTATATTTCCTGGAGAAGATTAATAAATTCTATCACTTATATCCAGAAAACAATAACAAAAGAGAGAGAGAGAAGGAGAGAGAGAGATGGAGGAGGAGAGAGATGGAGAAGGAGAGAGAGATGGAGAAGGAGAGAGAGAGAGATGGGCAAAGTGAGAGACCGAAAGGCTCCTTTCTGTGGGTGAAGAAAAGCGAGTCTCCGGTCTGTGCCATAAGACACGTGTGTGTGTGTCACAGGCCTGCGTTACACTATGCAGTCGTGGTTTCATTTGAAGCAGGCGCGACTCCCCGTATCGAGGTCTAAGATGTTTACACATCAAAACTTAATGGTGACAACGTTATTCACATTATTTTGCGATGTGAGGCGTAGTTTTTGCATTAATAGCAATTTTTTGAAGTGCATTAGCGGACATTTTAACGTAAGGACATTTAAAAGTACTTCAGAGATAACAATCCTCTACTACAAGAAAAAAAGGCTTCCCGCTGTTTTTGTATATAGTATAAACCTACTAGAAACTAAGCTACTGTCGATGTAATTAACGCACGGCGCTTCAAAAAGAGGCAGCTCTACATGTGGTTAATTAAAAAAATATATTAAAAAAAAGAAATATTAATTCACCTAGGCTACATTGATGTTTTGTGGCGGCACGTCGCGTCGCGTCATAAGGGTTCTCCTAAGGCGGCGGATTCAGGTATTGTTTTGCGTAGAGTGGATGGTGTTTCACCTATTTCCCTTATTTTCTCTGGTTCCATGGGTTTTAAAGTTATAACGGAGTTCAAACTATAGGGTTCCTTTCTTGGCGTGTCGTAGTCAACTGAAGTTTGACGTTGAATCCTTGGTGTCCTTGTTTTTCGGTTTGAGGCTCCCATTCAGATCGTGGGCTTCGGTTGCTTGACGGAACTGTTCCGTCGTATTTTATTGCAATACTGTAGAAGTCTGCACCCAAGAATGATCAGAGGACGCCGCACAATATACATCAGGAAACATATTCCAACAAAGCCAATACTGCCGAGAGCTGAATGAGTTAATGTATAGTGATTCTGTGCCTCTATCTGATTTTGACTAAGAGTATTCTATTCGTGCTCTAAATCAAGTAAAGTAGTATCAGTCTCCAGTCCTGTCCATAATGGAAGGGGTTATATTTGTATATTGCTGCTGGTGTTTAGTGATGGTATTAAAGCTTCACGATGTGTCAGCATTACAGGGGAGATGTCAAAGACATCAAGGTGTATTTTTGGATCGTAAATGTATTCCTGCATATCTTCCCTTACAATAATTGCTGGCAATGTGATGCTCTCTGTCCTCATGGTGCACCCACGTGCAAGTTGTAATAAATCAGTGCCTATTACCTTAATCTCCTGCGTATGTTTTCCTGGGCAGCTCAAGTATGCTGTCTCTGGGTTCACCAAGGAGTATAGCCACCCTCCTAAGGATACTATGGAAATCCAGTAAGGTTGTTGATTGAATGAGATACGTATGTCGCAGCTACGCAAGACTGAAGTAGAGGGGTGTCTCAATAGTTCGGCCTCACAACTTTTGACTGTTGTGGCATCGTAAACCGCTTGCGTAGAATGACAAATATGCCTTCCACGCAGTAATTCACAAGTTTGGAGAATGTTCTCCTCAAGGTGAATGTAATGTCTTCTTTCATCATCCATTGCCAAATAACGGGTCCTAGGTAGAATATAGGCTCGGCCTGTTCCATTCTGGTTGTTTACCACAAGTTGCCTTATGGGCATTTGATGCAATTGCTAAAGTTGATATCTTATTCGTCCTAGAAGAGGAATATCCAAGGCGATCATTAATCTTCCATTCTGCATTCGCAGTGATACGGCTGAGATGCAAGCCAGATCAGGTAAATTTAGTTGCGGAAGTGGAATGGGAAATTCTAAATGTGGTGGATGATCCTGGGCGTCCCTCGCGATAGTGGATAATTGTTTATTGGTGATCAACGCCGGATTCAATCTTCCTTCCCGGACAGATTGTATCACTGCTGTCAGTTGCTCCATACACTTCTGGTACTCGTCAATGCTGTATCCCAAAATGATGGATATTCTTCCCAGGATTGCAGTGTAATTTTGACGGGCCATTTTACCTTCAAGCGAATTGACATTGCTTGAAATATTAGCATTTTGCGTTTCTAGTTGGACCAATTCTACATCTCGCTGCTCCGCCATATGATATAATTTCTGCAGTTCCGATCTTAGTACATGCGTTTGCTCACCCATGAGTTTGGACATATTATTCTGTGCCTTATTTAGTTCTTCTATTGCGTTTTCATTGCGTTGTGTCAGCTCATTTACTGCATCCTTCAGTTCGGTAACTAGATGGCTTGACAGATTTATCTTCCGTTGCAGATGATTCCAATCAAGTAGTTCATCACAGAGAAAGAGCTGCGCCTGCTCGCAGTATTCCCTAGCTGCTTGGATTTTGGTGATATATTGCCCGAGGAACTGCTGCGGCCGATTCGTCTCTAAGAAAATCGTGGCTCTCCATATCCCTGCTACAAGTTGCAATGGATGCATCCTCTCAAAGTAGATGCTCGTGCTTTTGGTGAATTGAGTATTCAAAAACGCCACAAGTCCATCTTGGGATGAAACAGGAACACCAAGAAGGACAAGTCCTCTCAGGATCATCCATATCATCTCGCTCATCATGACTATGGGCGTACGATTTAATGTACTCTGTCAACACAATGTGACTTCTTTCGATTGCACCATTGTTTTGAGGTCTATAAGTAGATGTAGCTACTTGTGTTACATTAAAAATCTTTGCAAGCTTACGCCATAACTTACTGACAAAGGACTTCCCATTATCTGTTAAAATGCATCGAGGTGCGCCATACACGGTGAACAAATTGGTTGCCGAGGCGTGAGCCATTGTAGTTGAGTGTAAGTTAGGGATGGCAACCGCGATACAATACTTACTCAGATCATCTTGCATCGTTAGTATGTGTCGATTACCATCAGGAGTTGTCGGAAGAACACCCACGGTATCGAGGGAGACCTTATCGAATGTATCCAAAGGCGTGTCTGTGATAAGCATGGGTTCTCGTATGGTAGCACGTAGGAGCTATTCTTCCGCACAGTTAAGGCATTTTCGGATAAATTCGGTAACGACCTCTCTCAGTCTCGGCCACGTGTACCTTTCTCTAACCCGGCGGTACGTTTTCGTTACCCCCTTATGACCACTAGCCGTACTGTTATGGCACTCCTAGATGATTGCTTGCCTTTGTTCGCTCGGTGGGACTTTGACCTTGCCGTAGCAGACCGTAATTTTAATTCCGCTGTCCTTAAACATTTCTATTAACAGATCAGTAAGTGTGTTTCGTGGAATTTCATCGCAGAAATCTATGTATCCCGGTATACGGAAATGATTTACTCGCTCTTTCTTTAATACAGCTAATAGGTTGCGTAAACCTTGTTCTAGGTCGCTAGTACTAAAAGGGTCGTAATGTTTCTGTTTTACTTCCACTGAGTACACCTTATAACGTCCTCGTGGTGTGGCCAATACTTGCCCCCTTTTTGGCTCTTCTGATCTTAATTCGTTCGCGTCTATACCGCCTACTACTGAGCGACTTTCGGCTGCTATCTAGCACCGATTTACGTGTAATGAGATCCGGTATTCTTCGAGATTCCACGTAAAATGTCGGTGATATTTGGAAGGGGGTAAGCATCGCCGATTGTCTTATCATTCAGCGCACGGAAATCTGTCACAACGCGCCATTTTACTTTCCCCGAGGAATCGAGTTTTTTTGGCACAATTAAGGCAGGAGAGTTGTAAGGCGATTTCGACTCTACGATAACATCACCCTCCAACATTTTATATATTTGCTCGTTCATTAGCGCTTCTTGTTTTTTCGGCCGTCGGTACTGTTTTACGTGGACAGCAGTGTTGTCCACAGTCGGAATGCGATGTTGCACAACATGCGTGGTGGGTAGCTAGTCTGTAGAGAGCATAAAGCGATCATTACCGTGTTCAATCCATTTTTGAACATGAGCTAGCTCTTCCGGGTTAAGATGTCCTAATAGAATCTTTCTGGATGCTTCTTCAATTCTGGATTCCAACAGGGTTACATCAGTTTCGAAATCCGAACTATCTTTCTTAGAATAATTTACGTATTGGAATGAAATGATTTCCTGGGGGGGGGATGTCAATATCAACATCATCTTCTCTAGTATTGATCGCTAATACTTGAGAAAAACCCCTTTGATTGGAGACTATTGATTTCCCAATAAACGTCCCCTTCAGCAATTCTATCAGCGGTAGATATCCTTCCAATAGTTTAGAATCCTGAAGTGGTATCGGAATTTGTTGCACTCTCCGGGCCTTGATCGAAAGTATGAGTGGGATAGGTTCGATTTCGGGGGCCAATTCCTCCCTAGCTTTTGCTGACTCAGTGTGAATGAAGGGGAGCGGGTCTACCGGTCTCGACTGCGTTATTAATGCGTTATGATAGAAGGACACGTTGGACCTTTCCTGTCTTAAGAAGAGCCGTCCCAAAATTCCTTGTACAGAAATAGGAAAATTAAGTTTGACGACGTGAAATTTTCTGGCTATTCCATAGATTTTTAGATCACATGTCCCCAAGGTATCGGTCCGGGTTAAATTAACTCCAGTTATAACAGAAATCTCTCGTTCGAACACTGGTGTGTCTCGATTAAGAGAGGTTACCTCAATTAAATTAACATCCGCCCCCGTGTCAACAAGGAATTTTCCGCCACCATAGCACAAGTTTGGAACATCTAATTTTACATCTAATAATTATGGGTCGGTTGGCTCGACGTCGCGCCTTCTCGTCGAGTACGCTTTAAGTTTAAAGTTTCTTGATGAGCAGGTGGGTCAGGTGAGGATGAACGCGGCGGAGTATTATACCCAGATGCTGAAGTTGCGTACACCTGCGTGTGAGAAAGGGGGTATCCGGTCCGATTGTGCGATTGATAATTTTTTGCACGGTTACTGGATTCAATTGGATACTGTTGAGATCCAGGCCCTGGTCTACGCAGTATTCCCCTTACATGAGGGTTACTTCCCCTATTATCTCGGGAGTAACTGGGACTTGGTGATCTGGCACGCTCCTGAAAATACGGCGTACCATAATACCTGTTGTTATAAGAACGTTCTTGATTGCGATCACGATCAGGGGAACGATAATATTTTATGCTAGTATGAGAACGTCCTGATTCGCTTTCATATGGTCTACCTTTGTCATATGGATCGTACAAGCGCAAGTCCTCTGCAGGATGACGTTTAGTACGGGGGTCATGTTGATTAGAATAAGAGCTATTCTCAGTTGTTTTATAATCATCCGGGTGCGATTGATGCTGTACACGGTACGAGTTATGATTATTTAAACCGATTGCTTCCCTTCTTTCCTCGGCATGTTTAGCAACTTTAAATGCGTCTTTTGAAGTTTCAGGGTCCCTAGCGTCTACTGTGGCTGATAAATCGTCTGGTAACCCCCTTATGAATGCCTTAAGCGCAGCTTTATTTACTGGAATCATAGTATGTGTCGCTATCGTGTGCGTATACTCAGCTTCTAAAGATGCTGAGGCACCCCCTATGTAAGAATGCAAACGATCATAATATTCGTTTACATTCTCACCCCTTTTCATGACTAAATGATAGATCTCGTTGAAGTAGTACTCGAAGGGTCGGCCAGGCGCGAAACGTTCTTTCAACAAATCTATAAGATCAGTTATGTGACGGAACGTTTTATTTATTGTACATTCACGGGCGGGACCAGAGAATTTCCCGAGTGCGGACGTGATTAACGATGATTCGCACGAAGCAGGAACATACGAAGCGGCATTCACGATATCTTGAATAAAGTCGTGGATCGCAATATTTTTACCATCAAAATAAGGGACGTGGGCCCTAGCTTGTTGGATTGCAAGCGTGCTGGCAGTAGACTGATCCACCAACATTGCCGCGTTATCTTGACCTGAGTTTTGGTCCGTGGTTTGATTAGAAGCCGGTCGAGGGGTACTAGGCTGGAACACAATGTCAGACCGCGAGCTATACATTTCCGCGACTGATGACGCATTTGGATCGGGTCGCGATTTAGTTGATCTTATTTGTTCCTCCCCTTTAGGAGAACCATCCCCACCATCATCATTTCTCATATTTTCAGAATAATATACAAGAGTCAAATTTAATACAATTCTGTGGAACCTCCTAAATCCTACCAATAAACTTTTTTTCTAAATAAATTGTGTAGGTATAAGTGTTCAAATGTAGGTTAGTATATTCTTATTCTTCCTCCACCTTGTCCCATAGAAAATGCCAGGCTTACTTAAAATTCATATGCCTAGTTGCTCAATCGCAACTGTTCCCAAAATTCCTTCCATCACTGGATGTTCGATTGGGGTTCTAGCAGACATGATTTCACACGTGATTATTTGATTACTTAAATTTGAGTCTACCGTACCCACAGATTCTATTGTTACCGAGCCCAATTCGTGCACAATTATTGGGTGCCTTGTAAACGTCCCCACCAACTCACCTTCAGGAATAAAACTTAAGGACGTTTCTCGATTTAAAGTTAAACGGATATTTCCTCTTCGAAAAGATTGAGAATACAATATCATTCCCTTCGGTAGCACTGGAGTCATGGGTTCATGACAGAAAGGAGGCATTTTGAAATTTTAATAATTTCAAATCTTACATTTTCAAAATTCCCCCCAAAAAAATTTAAAAAACAATTCATTTTTAATTCATTTTTTCATTGCCACTGCCAGTAGGTGGAATTTCAGACATAACGAAAAACTTTATTAATTCGGGCCACCAGCTCAAATTAGTAAAAGTCGGGGCACTGCATTTGGAGCCCAGCTCCTTAACCAACCGTATGCTTGTTAGAGCAAATGAGATCCAAGAAATTCGTCCATTTCATTTCTTCTTTGTCATTCAAAAACTAAAGAAAATCGAACACTGAACAACCACAAAAACTCAATGGTGAAATCCGATCCCACCGCTGCTACCATTTTGTTACGTACTGTTAAAATTGTTAACAGAAGTACCAAATTATTTTTACGTGTTTTTATTCACGGGTTGTGGGATTGGATTTTCGCACTATCCTTTCAGCACGTTCCGTTGAATTTAGGTGTGAGGGTGCCGATTTGAAATAATCTTAAATAACACTGATATCCACTTAAACTGATATTTATTTAGTAAATGATTGGTGTATACATGTGTAGGTGTGAGTGTCAGATACATTTTACAATACTTTACCAACGTTGCCTCTGGTCGAAAATAGCAGAGTTACTTATACAACAAGTAGTTTAATTTAAAAAATTCTGTTTAACTTGAAGCACTTTTCCGTTTTCTTTTAGTGGGAGTGTACGTCACTCCCGAAAAGTAGAAAAGGAAAGTTTACCAAACGAACTAAATCGCGGGTGACGGTCTTGAACAGTCAATCCTGGGAGCTACCGCTCGTACTGTCGCACAGTGAGTTTGTTTACAATTTTTTTTTCAAAATTCTGCTGACTGCTCAATTTTTGACCGATTCTAATGAATTTTTTTTTTTAAATACTCGTGACAAATTACAATTTCATGTACGACTGCTACTTTTTTAGTTTTCTGCAACAAACTAACCTAAAAAAATATGAACTTGCCAAGGTAGCTGAATCATGAAATTTTGAAACTTTTAAAACCATGAAATCGATAATATCTTTACACGCGAACCTCAAACACATAAACCTCAAACCCACGAACTTCAAACCCACGAACCTCAAACCCCCAAACCCGTAAACCCACAAATCTCAAACGCACAAACCTCAAACCTTGCACCCACAAAAAATATACCTGAAACCCACAAACCTCAAACCCACAAACCTAAAATCCACAAACCTCCAAACCAGTAAACCCACAAACCTCAAACGCACAAACCTCAAATGCACAAACATAAATCCCTCTAGCCCATAAACCTACAATCCTCAAACTCACAAAGCCATAAACCTAAAATCCCAAACCCACAAACATCAAACACATGAACCTAAAACCAAAACTCCACAAGCCCACAAACAGCAAACCAACAAACCTCCAACCCACAAACTTCAAACCCACAAACCTCAAACGCACAAACCTCAAAACTTGAACCCATAAAAAATATACCTCAA
>CAKNXH010058147.1:20694-31883 GCA_932178445.1 Andricus quercusramuli | reverse complement strand
CTGGAAAAAACGCACAAGAGAGACTTTATTTACGTTGTTTTGCGATTAGACGCGTGGTTTTCGTATTAATCGCAAAAATAGCATTGAAACTGAAAATTATCATGTTTGGAAAAAACTCACAAGAGAGACATTATTTACGTTATTTTGCGATTTGACGCGTAGTTTTCATTTTAATCGCAAAAATAGTATTGAAACTGAACATTTTCATTTTTTGAAAAAACTTCACAAGTGACAACGATATTTACGTTATTTTGTGATTAGACGCGTAGTTTCGTACTAATCGCAAAAATAGCATTGAAACTGAAAATTTTCATTTTTGGAAAAACTCACAAGAGAGACGTTATTTACGTCATTGTGTGATTTGACGCGTAGTTTTCGTTTTACTCGCAAAAATAGGATTGAAACTGACAATATTCATTTTTGCAAAAAACCTCCCAAGAGATAAAGTTGTTTACGTTATTTTGCCATTTGAGGCGCAGTTTTTGCATTAATCGCAAAAATAGCATTGAAAATGACAATTTTCATTTTCGGGAAAACGCACCAGAGAGACTTTATTCACGTTATTTGGCGATTACACGCGTAGTTTTCGTTTGAATCGCAAAAATAGCATTGCAACTAAAAATTTTCATTTTTGGAAAAAACTCACAAGGGACAACGATATTTACGTTATTTTGTGATTAGACGCGTAGTTCTCGTACTAATCGCAAAAATAGCATTGAAACTGAAAATTTTCATTTTTTGAAAAACTCACAAGAGAGACGTTATTTACGTTATTTTGCGGTTTGATGCGTAGTTTTCATTTTATTCGCAAAAATAGGATTGAAACTCACAATATTCATTTTTGCAAAAAACCTCACAAGGGACAACGTTATTTACGTTATTTTGCCATTTGACGCGTAGTTTTCATTTTAATCGCAAAAATAGGATTGAAACTGACAATATTCATTTTTGCAAAAAACCTCACAAGAGACAACGTTATTTACGTTATTTTGCAATTTGAGGCGAAGTTTTTGCATTAATCGCAAAAACTCACAAGAGAGACGTTATTCACGTTATCTTGCGATTTGACGTGTAGTTTTTGCATTAATCGCAAAAATAGCATTGAAACTGAAAATTTTCACTTTTGGAAAAAACTCACAAGAGACAACCATATTTACGTTATTTTGAACCAATCTGCCTTCGAATAATTAGTTTTTATTTCTTTTTCAAAGACTCTGAAAAGTAGGTCGTGTGGAATTTAATTCATTGATTCGCCCGGAGGTGTTTCAGACAATCACCTGAGATCGCTCTCAGGTGTTTATTATTATTTTTGTGGAATTCGCTTTAATCTCTGCTTCCTAGAAGTACTTCGACATAGGCTTTAGAAAATTTTCGAAATTGGGCTGGGGTCGGTAAATAACATTCAATTCATTGTTATGATGTTCCAAACAAAGTTGCACAAGTCCTGAGTTTATTAATTTGACCCAAATTTTACATGTTTGCTACACTAAAGAAAAGAAAACAAGAATATAAGTGTTAAGCTACCCTTACAACTACCGTCTAATCCCCGAGCGTAGGAGATTGACGGGCCAATTCAACACTTTTGTTAGTTCTGACGCTCAGAACTTATGCCAAATTTCAAAATACTGTCGTTTTAGTTAATGCGACCGGGACGCAAGAGACAGAGAGAGATAGAGAGCGAGGGATCGTTACAATAAATATTGGGTAATTTACTTCTGACCTTTTGTTCTGCATGATAAATTAATCCTTGTTTTGTTCCACTCCTCACCATTCACCACTCACACCCGTCGCCCAGTCGCCCCGAAGGTTCACAAAACCGAAACTGTTGTGTGTCGAGATTTCCCATAGTTGTTCGATCAATTTCCTGCGGCATTTGATCGATGCGTCTTTACATCAAATCACCCCAGTTCCACACACGTCGACTTACGAAACGGCGCGATTTGATGGCAAGTCGGTCGATCACTTTTCACAATCACGATTCACTTTCACACCTTTTTTCGGTTAATTAAACCTTCCGGGCGACTGCGCGACGCGAGCGAGTAGGCAAATACGGATGGATTGGGGAAATAATTACATCAATTTCCCTTTTATTCCCATTTTGACAACCTCGCCGGTCAAGGTGTCAACGAAGAATGCTATTGAGTCGTGGTGAAAATCAGACACGTCAAGGTAGGGGTATCGGTATGATGGGAGAATAAGATTTTGGTTTCTGCTGATTGTCGTGGGAATGATGGCCGGATGTGGCGTGACTTCCAAAATGCTGATGCTGATACGGCATCGACTAAGCAATATTTCAGGGCACGTGCATTGATGTCAATTTGAGGTTGCAGTTTTTAATTTAGCTTATTAAAATTATTATTTCCATGATCGATAACAACAGCCAAATCCATCAGCAAAATGTATGCTTCATTTCAGTTTTTAATTTCAAGTAGAGTATAAGTTTTTGGAATTTAGGAAACTATTTACTGAAATTGTTGATTAGCAATTTGCAAAGAGATGGTGCCTTCACTAATATTGCTTATTGATTTCGAAAGTCAATAATCAATATGGGGTAGTTCTACATTAGCTTCCCTTAGAATGGGACTATTATGTCTTGCTATCGATCACCGAAATCTTATTATGGTTTGATCGGTCGCAAAATTTATAGATAGACGCCTGGAAAACTATTAAGGATTCTATGATAATCGATTTTTCGATTATGTTAATAATCATAATTTTATTAAATATTTTGAAGTCAGTCAGCGACTTGGTGGTGTCAGGAGAGGATGAACATAAGAGAAGTGGCACGCGATATTGTAATTATTGCTGTTTCGCTCTCGCGCTCTCTCTCTCCAACGAGCGGTAACGCCTACGATTGTATATGTAGCTAGTGGCTAAGGGGGGCGGAGGGAAGATCGCGGCCACGGCATATCAACGCAATGACGCGAAGGCCATGAGAACTAGCCATCAAAAATCAGATTGCTCCTTCTCATAGGGTCTGCCGTAACAAACCCGCCCTGGAGTAGAAATGATCGTCCCCGATTATTACCAGTGTCCGAGATCTTCTCTCCTCCCAGGCCTTATGGTTAATTCTTATAATCCTTGAGTTGTTTCTTTAAATAAGCGTCGCTATAATTTGTATGTCGTATGCCCAAAAGCTATTATATTAGATAAAGTGCACATATTGTTAATCATACAGCGAATAAGTTTTTTATCTAGGTTTGTTATAATTAAATCTGTCCACATGACAGGCCTTAATTGTCTTTCAATATAGTCAATTTATAACATCCATCCATTCATCCATTGCAACACTTTTTTAGGGACTTCATTCCCATGTACCACCATTGATCAAGACACTACACTGATTCAGCAGGCTGATGTTGATGTCTTCTTGTCATTTATCTTTCATGGAGCATCAGAACAGTGTGGGTATAAGTCAGATTTTACGCCGGTTGTAGCGTTTGTTTTGGCATTACGACCCTTGATGACGGGATAACTTCCTTGTTGGCCGAAGCCTCATTGGTATCAGTTAATGTGAAATGTGGCTGATCCTTAAATTCTCCTTTAGGTGTAGGGACTGGTTTCCTCTCGTCATGGCTTTTTAATTCCTCCAGGTTTAATGAAATCTCTGAACAGTCTATTCTCTCTTGGGTTGGACTAACACTCGATGTCACTTGTATCTTTTCCTTATCGATTCCCTGGTTCCTTGGCTTGCGGTTGAAACACGCCCGACAACTAGTGAGGAGCAATAGCAATTCAGTACGGCCGATGTAACCCAATATTAGTATTGCAAGTAACCCTGATCCTGCATAAGATCCCTGTATTAGTAGATGCTGGGTTGTCTTTTCCTGCCTTTGCAAACTGAGATCATACAATTGTCGCTCTACTTATTCTAGCGCTTTTTCGCCTTCCTTGTATAGCTGCTCATTATGGTATTCCTTCACAGGTTCCTTGGACATCTTCGTTGGAAATTTAAGTTGCTGGGCTTCTTGTAATTTGCTAGATAATTCAGATAAGTTTAAGTGTATGTGAGGTTCATAAATTGCTACCACGGATTCCCTCATAGGTTGCAAGCCTGGTAGAGTTACTTATGCTGTTTTTAAGTGACATCCAGGTGCAATTTTAATTATACCCAGTCCCTGAAGTCGAAGATGATGCACGGACTGGCTGACACAATTTAAATCTGCCGCTAGCTCGTTGTACAAGAAGTAGATCCAACCACTTAACGATGGCAAGGCCTTCCAATAAGGTTGGCTTTCGTAAGATATTTGGATATCACACGACTTGAATGATGCCATTATTGGCTCCAGTAGAAGTTGTGATTCACAAGTTTTATAGTGCGAAACCTCGTCAATAGGGAACACGCCTGGGCAAAGGATGTAGTCTTCCAGTTGGTTACATTGGACTTGTTCGACACGGGTCATTAACATGTAGGTTCGCTGCGTGTCTTCCATTGCGATGTATGCAAATTCTGACTTTATGTATGCTCGTCCAGATCCGTTTCCCAGAATAGAATGTTGGACAGGCAGTGAATGCATTTCGTACATCGTATATTCTGCTCGCTCTAATAGTGGAATATCTAATAGAACTTGTAGTGTTCCGTTTTTACAAATTATGGTTACCGTGGCAGTATTGGCTAATTTTTCTATATCCACCCGTGGTCCGGGCACTGGAAAAGTTATTTCAGGTGCGTGATCCTGAATGTCTCGAAATATGGGTTGAATTTGTTCCGCCGTCAAGAGGGAAGGATGAAGTTCTCCCCTCCTTGCGGCGTGGATGACATCCATAATGCGATTTGCAGAACGAATGTACTCATCTATCCCCGCTCCGAAAGCTTGCAGTACTCTGATGAATGCAGATGTTAAACTGATATCGTGGATTTCCTGTCGGTCTTCGTTGACCTTTTAAATGATTCGAAATAGTTGGTTACGAAGGCGATCCTGCTGTTTTTCGTAGTCTCTAGCAACCTCGTGTATATTTTCTAATTGTGATCGGATGATGTGTGTTTGCTTACTCATCAGATGGGATAGGTTAGCCTGCGCATGGTCAAGCTCATTGACTTTTGAATCCATTTCTTGTCCATCATTGTACGTTAGCAGTCCCGCTACGGGTCCAACGATCCCTCCTAAGAATCCAAGCATTGGGGTTGTTCTTCGTTTTCTCATGCCTGAAGGTAAATGGTCTGGTAGATTTTTACTGGTATGGTACGATAGATCGTCAGTTTCTTGCTCGATGTCTCTTCGAAGTCCTTCTGCAACATCCAGTTTGGGTTGTATGTGGTGGTCTACGAGGATGTTGCTGCAGTCAATTTCGTGCTTCGGTCTGCAGTATTTTGCCAAAATGCGAAGCCTTGTCTGCCATTCTGTGAGCAACTCATGAAGTTTAGCCACATGTAGAAAGGTATTGATCCTCCAATGACTGACTACCCGACGCACTGGTCCTGAGTGCTCGTAGAATATTCCAGTGCTTCTTTGGAACTGGAGGTTCTTGAAATGTTCTTCGATGGTGCCGTGGACCGTCCAATGGATGTAGCCTAAAGACAATAGAATGAAGAGTGGTGCGTGGACGTACATGACTTTTTTATCCGATAGATTTTGTTCTGAACAATTAAACGTTTGGCTATTAATTTATTATACCGCCTGCATGAATAAATGACCAAAGGCTTGTAAACCCTTACAATGACGTTCGTTCCCCGCATATGTAATCATTATGACCTGTAGAATAGCATTATCAACAGTATGTGACCATAAGTTTGTCAGCGTGCTTGGTGAATCTTGTACCATCGTCGGCCTCAAGGATCACATTATTATTTTCCGTGAAGCCTACTATGGTATAAGTGCCAACCGCGCGTTTATCAAACTTATCTCTACGTACGTACTTTTTGTCGTATTGTAACTTGGAATGTTCTTTACTCTGAATTATGTTTTTAGCGGTAATCTTTTGAATTTCATTCAGCCGAATGATCAGATCCCGAAGATAAGACCCGTATGTTTCTAAATTATCTGGAGATGGAAGTGAACTAGGGGTTCGTGATAATCTTCCATGAACTAATTCAAATGGTGTAAAGTTTGTTGCTTCATGAACAGAATTTTTGTACGCGAACATTGCGAATGACAACAATCGATCACAGTCATCAAAACCCTCTGCATAGTGTTTTATGTAGTCCGTGAGTACAATATGACTACGCTCAAGCGAACCGTTAGTCTGAGGCCGGTATCCCGAAGTGGTTAAGTGTTTAACCCCAAATATCGACCCTAATTTGCGCATAAGTTTGCTTATGAAGCATCCCCCTCTGTCTGTAAGGATGCAACGTGGAGCTCCGTATTGAGCGAACAGATGTTGTGCCACGGCGTGAGCTACTATAGTGGAGTTCATAGATGGAATGGGCACTGTAATGCATAACTTGGAAAAATTGTCTTGCATTGTAAGTATGTACCGATTGCCGTTAGGGGTGGTTGACAGCTTTCCCACAATGTCTAGAGAGACTTTATCAAACACCCCTAATGGTGTGTATGTTATTGCCATAGGTTCACGTGTACGCGCCCGCACTAATTTGTTTTCTAAACAACTCCTACAGTTTCTAATGTATTCACTTACATCGTTACGTAATTTTGGCCAGGTGTACTTTTCGCGCATCCGATTGTACGTTTTCGTTACCCCTTTGTGTCTCCCAAACAAACTATCGTGGTTTTCGGATATAATTTTCGTATGAATCTCCACGGGAGGAACCTCTACTTTTCCATGACATATAGTTATAACCGAAGGGCCCTTTTGAAATATGTCCGACAACAACTCCGCCATCCCATTTTGAGGAATCCTACCTAATAGGTCTCCTGAATTAGCAATCCGACAAGTTCCGTGCTGGTCGCATTCTAGTGTTCTCTTTAAATTCCTCAATCCTCGTTCAACTTCATCCCAATCAACATCGTCAAAATGGTTCTTCTTAATAACTATTGAATAAACGTTGTACTTCCCTGAAGGGGTAACTAAAATTTGACCCTTCTTGGGTTGTTTTGAATATAAATCTTGAGGATTCACACGATCTGTTGCAATTAATAATTTGAAAATTTTATTTACGGGCTCGCAATCTTCTGAAATAAAATGTGCATAATGATCGCGGCGGTATGTTATCGGTTCGGTCCACTAATGTCGGATGGACGGGACTATTGTTGGATCTTGTGTTTTTGATAATTTTGTTGTTGTTGCGATTTCGTTAACTTCTTCTGCTGGAGGAGAAGAGTCCGGGTCCAAATACGGTATCTCCACGTTAATGGGTGATCGGACCAGTGACGCTTCTGCATCCCTCTGATCTTCGCAAGAAACGGATGACAGTTGAGAAGGCCCCGATATCAGGCGATCGGGAATTGGGCCTCTTGTATGGTTCCTCTCTCCATCGACCGACAAGGAGGTTTTTTAATTTCCTTTTAAAGCGGGAGTTGATCGTGCGAGAGGCATAGGTACTACTGTTGGAGTTTGAAACAGCGATCTTCGTGAAGGTTGCTGACCTAATATTGGCGAGGCCAGTACCTCTGGTGTCCCCTTAAAACGTACAGTTTCTCGTCGCCGAGTTATCCCCGTAAGTGCATCTTTAGGTTGTTTGGATTCTAATTCCTTTTCATCTTTTTGATTTAAATGTTTTTGAAATGACTCTGAAAATTTATTCACTCGGTCTAGTAAAGGGTCATCGGTCCCTACGCAGGGATCCATGTTCTTTAGATGGAGTAGAAGCTTCTGGTCGTCTTCTCCCTCCGAAACCGCAGTAACATTTACTTGAATAGGTCCATCCGGATATGATTGATCTAACCCTTCATTATCCCAGAAATAAGATTGATGTTCTGTAAGCGTTTTATCGAACTGTGCTACAGATTTCTGAATTGCTCCTTTCATGTCGGGAATCCTCACTATCTCTGCTGATGAGCTGTCACTGTCTTCGCTACTGGTGCAGTTTGGACTGAGGTTCACTATGACTTCGGACCTTCTTGAAGGTTCCTCAGAAATATCCTTGTGGGAAGTTCCGGCTTCTAGTAAAGCTGGAGTAGCTAATCTATTTTTCGTAACTCCATCCCTAGCAAGTTGATCTGCTTCTTCATTTCCTTCAATTCCCTGATGCCCGGGAACATGATTCCAGGTTACATCCAAAGGAACTAAGGCTTCTTTTAGTTCTTCAAATTCTATTCTATTAACTACTGGTTTCCCATCGGCGGTCTTCCACCCACTGGCTTCCCAAGCAGGTATCCACTTAGTGCAACTATCAATGAGAAATTTAGAATCTGAGAATATTGTTAATTTAGGGACTCCATTTTCAGTAGCCTTTCTGACTGCAGCTGTTGCAGCTTGAATCTCGGCAGAGTTATTCGTTTGCCGTCCTTGAGCAGGTTCAGAAATATTCCATGGATGATTAGGGCCAAACCACACCCCTATGCCTCCCTTGGGCTCTCCTTTCTGATTGTGAACGCAGGCCCCGTCTACATATACTTCAGTTGGTTGAACGTTTTGAGCAGGGAACCATGGGTTTGGTAAATAAGGTGGAGCTTTCTTTACTGTAATTTCTTTCGATGGAATTACAAGAGTTGTTTTTAAACTTGGAAGCACGCTATGATCTTTTCTGAAAACGGGCGCGCTGGAGTCTTCGCTATCTTCAGATGAAGCATCCTCAGAAGACGGATTTTCCTGGATATAGGCATGTGGTTTAGGCTCATTTCCCTTGCGTAACCTTTGTTTCAGTCTAGTTGCTATCGAACTTATGTCCAAAACGGGCTCTTCATAATGGGCAGGGGGTTGATATGTCTTGTCCGAATCATCAACGGAAATTCCCGGCAGTCTCTTTCTTCGTCCCCTTGCGGCCTGAGTCACAGATTGTTCTTGTGAGGCTGGCAATGTTACTAATGGTTTAAGGACTCTTTTCCCTACTGTAGGTTTGCCCTTGGGTTTAGGCAAGGTGGCCCTGTAATAGAAGACTTTTGTTTTTGAACCGTGGATTTAGTTGTTAGACCTGAACTGGTTGATGGTTGTAACAACGGTGAGATTTGAGATCGTGTTCGTGGTTTATCTTCCTTTGAACCGCTCGCCTCAGTTGGACTTTATTTAAGTGGTAATACGCGGTGTATAGACAACACCGAAGGGGATTCGAAAGCTGATTTCTTGTGAGTAGTGGATGTGACAGTAGACGGTCCAGAAGCATCAGCGTCATCCCGGCTCTCGTTAATGTCCTCCTCGTAATAGCCTATCTGGTTCCCGGAAAGGGCTCCGACACCGCAGATCAATTTCCCCTTCTTGTATTCAAATTTAAACTGATAGTCCTTTAGTCTGTATCTCCAGCGGATGAGACGGGGCCCTGGATTATCTGCATAGGTAATCCAGTGAACCGGCTCATGGTCGCAGGCCAGAATAAATTCCCTACGATAGAGATATGGTCGAAAGTTATCAATAGCATAGACTACTGCGAGACATTCTTTTTCTGTCGGTTCATAACGTTGTTCTATACTGGTCATTATTTTAGAGTAGTAGGCGATCGGCATATCCATTTTATCTATTTCTTGGATGCATCTGTGGTTAATTTAAAAGTTTTTGAAAAGTCCGGGTATTTTATTATGGGTTCATGACATAGTGCGTCACGTAATTTATTGAAGCTTTCTTCTTAAGCGGTTCCCCATACAAATTTTGACTCCTTTTTCAGTAAATCTGCTAAAGGTTTTGCTAACTTCGCGTAATTCTCTACAAATCTTCGGTAATACCCGGACAATCCCAAGAACTGACGTACGTTGCGTACAGTTTTAGGTCGCGGAAATTCCTTAATTGCCGAAATTTTAGTCGGATTTGGTTTCACCCCATCGCGTCCGATGATGTGCCCCAAATAGGCTACTTCAGGGTATAGAAAATCACACTTATCAGGTTGTAATTTTAGGTTGGCTTCCCGTAATCGTTTGAAAAGTCTTCGAGCCTTCTTATCATGCTCTCCCAGGGTTTCTGAGTATATAACAATGTCATCGAGGTAAATGAACGCCTCAGTTCCTAGCATTCCTTTGAGGAACGAGTCCATCAGCCGTTGGAAGGTAGCTGGGGCGTTTTTAATACCCATAGGCATTCTTTTATACTCAAAATGACCCCTTGGAGTAGAAAACGCTGTTTTGGCTCTATCATCAGGATGAGTTTCGGCCTGATGATAGCCGCTAGCAAGGTCAAAGATTGAGAAGTATTGAGCTTTGCCTAGTTTATCTAATATGTCCGTAATATTAAGCAATGGATAAGCATCGCCCACTACTTTTACATTTAATGCACTATAGTCTATCACCACACGATACTTTCGTTCTCCGGATGCGTCTAGCTCTTTCGGAATAATCATGACAGGTGAACTATACGGAGATTTTGATGGAACTAATATTCCTGCTTTCAGTTGCTTACTAATTTGTATAGCCATTTGCTCTTGTGCTTCCGGCGCGTGACGATATTGCTTCTTTGAGATAACGATATCTTCAGTTGTCGGTATTGCAAAGTTTCAATAAATTCCTGAAATAAATACGATCGGCAATTGTTAATATAATGAAGTCACATACCTTGATTTACACCTGACATGCGTAGAAAATCTTATACAATTATATACATATATATCAATAATTCGTCAATAATATATCGCTAGTTATGGTCATTTAAATTCGCATTCTTCGTCTTTAAATGACCAAAAAGGGTATTGTAATTAAAAAATGTGCATATGTTCTTACACTTTGGTTACTTGGCCTGCCTAGGCTTATTCACTGTTTATACGTGGCACTCTGATCTCTATTTCTCTCACCGTCTACGTGTATTTGCTAATCGGATCATTAATCAAGCAGCTTTATTTTCTAAAAATGTTGAAAAATGTTATATGCACTTGACGCGTAAACATTTAGAGAACCCGATCGAAAAGTTTTTCTTTTGAATTAATTGGTCTATTGCGTTATTTAAAAAAAACGTATTTTAAGAGAATTCACAGCTCTAAGTGAAAGAACAGTACGTTATTCTAATAACTGCTTGAATGATGCCCCTATGTGTACTGTTCAACACGATGCTGTACAATGACTGGATTTCAGCGTGACCATCGATGTCATTAAAAGAGATGCTCGCCATATTGGAAAAATAGGGGGAGAGGGTAAAAAATCACATTCTTCATTATTTTTATGATTAGGCATGCAACTTCCACCACTTACCTGAAGTGAGGGGGGGGGGGGGGGGGT